>KE155508.1:56110-85515 GCA_000411075.1 Sisymbrium irio
CGTCGGGGCAAAACGAGGGACTGAGTAGAAGGAAAAAGTCGAGACGGAGAGGGAGAGGGAGAAGGTCGGAGAAGTGACAAGTTGTGTGGCGTGGCGAGCTGCATTCTCACTCGCCTGCTGCCTGCCTTATCGGAATCTCTCTGCGGAGTGTCTTCTTCTCCCGCTTCCCGGTCGGATGTATAATGTATTGGACATCAATGGGGCTATCTAAACGGGCTCCATAATGGGCCGTATTTAAAATGGCCCAAATTCTTCCGTTAACGGGTTAATTTAGAAGAAGAATGGGAAAATAAAATACTATCTTGCTTGCTTTGCTTTGCTGCTCCTCTCTGCTTGTTTCGGATCTCGGCGATCGATCCATCGGAGATTTGAAAAATCCGGTGCAAATATGATGGCGCGACAGAGGAATCATCGTCCTTCAACCAGGAAATCATCGTATTCAACGCTCGTCTTCGCTGTATTGATTATGTTCACTTTCGTGATTTTGTTCCTTCTGGCGCTTGGAATTCTCTCGCTGCCCAGCAACAATGCCGGCTCCTCCAAGGCCAATGATCTCACTTCCATTGTCCGAAAAAATCTTCAGAGGTACGGAACGAGGCCGAGTCAATATATAAGATGGGGACGTATTATCTATCAGTCATTTTGTTCTTGTAATTTTTCAGCAGAAGTGGAAAGGATGTTTCAGAGAACGAGCGTTGGGTTGAAATTATCTCTTGGGAACCAAGAGCTTCTATTTACCACAATTTTTTGGTAAGTCCAAGTATCGTGTCGATACAGAAGAATACTGTTTTAAGATTTGTATTTCCATTGTAATCTGTGCTTAGGTTAGGCAGTTATGTATCTCTCATATTCATCTTCCAATGTGTGCGTGAACGTGTGGAAATGGATTGATTACGTAGAGATATAAGCAATGGAAAGTAAGATTTCAATACGGAAATAGAACTGGCTGTGGTTTGTGAGAAATGGAAAAAAAGGATAGTTATGAATTCTCTAAGTTGGCAAGTGATTAGTGATTGGCTACTGACGGAATGTGTATTATCGTTTTTCCCGGTTTATGGATAGACCAAGGAGGAATGCAAGTATCTAATAGAGCTAGCTAAACCGCATATGGAGAAGTCAACAGTTGTCGATCAGAAGACTGGAAAGAGCACAGATAGCAGGTCTACTACTTGCTGTATCTAGTTCAGTTCAGCAGAAGCTTCTTCTTCTTCTTTACTGACCAACCCCTTCCTTCTCCTCAATAGGGTGCGAACAAGCTCAGGGACATTTCTTGCCCGAGGTCGCGACAAAACCATCCGTGCAATCGAGAAAAGGATATCAGATTTTACATTCATACCAGTTGGTATGTGGTGATTTCACCTTTTATTTAATCCCATTTCTCCCTAGATTCCATTACATATCAATACCAGCCTGACTGCTTCTTTTGATGCCTGCTATAATATGCAGAGCATGGGGAAGGTCTTCAAGTTCTGCACTATGAAATAGGCCAGAAGTACGAGCCTCACTATGACTACTTCATGGATGAGTATAACACTAGGAACGGGGGGCAGCGGATAGCCACAGTTCTCATGTACCTGTATGTAACTCAAAAGATTTGGGCTTCCACAACCTCTTGTTGTGTTCTTCCTTTTAACGCTCCTCGGCGACTGTGCAGGTCTGATGTTGAGGAGGGGGGTGAAACAGTGTTTCCCGCAGCCAAGGGAAACTATAGCGCAGTGCCATGGTGGAATGAGCTGTCAGAGTGCGGGAAAGGTGGGCTGTCCGTGAAACCAAAGATGGGAGATGCATTGCTTTTCTGGAGTATGACACCTGATGCGACTCTAGACCCGTCTAGTCTTCATGGTGAGTGGATGAGTTTGTAAATTGATGTTTGAGATGCGAATGGTTGATTTTGAGATATTAGTTATTTGGTCCACTTGGGCAGGTGGGTGTGCTGTTATCAAAGGGAACAAGTGGTCATCCACAAAGTGGTTGCGTGTACACGAGTACAAGGTTTGATTCAATTATTGAGGTAAGTTCCAGCTTCATCAAGTGTACGTAGTAGACGCATGGTTTGAGTCAGAGTAGCTGCGTAAAGTGTGTTTTTTTGTTTTGTAAGTGGATGGGAAAGTAGAATGGAATATAAAAAGAAGAGTATTCAAGTTGTTATGTTCTGTGGTTATACAATACAGGAGAGTAGCGGGTGGGTTCGCCTAACATCCTGAAAGCTGAGAGCTGAGGCTCAGAGAGTGGCACACAAGCTCTGAGTGCAGGGGTGGGAAATCAGCAAGAAGAAGAGAGAAGAAGGGATACACTAGTTGGGGTAGATTATATGGTACGTGGCATTGTAGAGCTTGGGATTCGTTTTTTATATGTATGGATGGTGTTTTGATGGACTGAGTAAAATAAAAGCATTTGATTGATGAAGTTTTGGGTGTTGTTTGTGTTTTCACGTAGTATTAAAAGTGTGTGTGGTGTTTTTTAAGCTAATTGTAAAGACAAGTAAAGGGCAAAGGGGATGATGATGATGATTATTTTAATTAGGCGACTCATAGAAAGTGGCGGAGGAAAAGGCTTTCCAAAAAGTCAGAAGAAGTGGGCCCTTAAGATACTTTTGTTTGTGAGCGCGCCCAAAAGTCAAGTCTTAACCACTCTTATAAAATTCAATCCACTCTTAAGGATTAGATAGATAGATATACTTTTATTTTCAAAACCATATGATTTGATTAACGCATCGCAACGCAACGCGTGATTGTTTAATGATAAAGAAATTCTGGTCAGCGGAGAGAAGCAGGTTCCTTCCTCTCTTTCTAATCTCTAACCTCTTCTCCGTTAAATAAAAGAGCGAAAAATTAAAAAAAAAAAAAGAAGAAAAAAAATCCCAAAATTCATTCCCTCCTCTCCTCTCCTTCCTTGCTGCCTTTTGTCTTTGGTTTTGATATTGCAGAAGAGGGAAAGAAATGGATTCTTATGCTCTCTCTCCTCTCTCCCTCCTCCATCGGATCAAAGATTCCTTCCACTCGGCCGTTTCGTCCATCCTCGCGAACCTCTTCTCCGCCCTCTTCACCTTCTTCTTCGCTCTAGGTTCGTCGTCCCTTTCCTTTGCTTGTAATCTTGGATTGCATACCATCTCCATCATTTCAATACAAAAATACATTCAACGTGTTGGTTTGCAGTGGGGACTTTGCTAGGAGCGTTGACAGGGGCTTTGATCGGGCAAGAAACAGAGAGCGGTTTCATCAGAGGAGCCGCCGTTGGTGCTATTTCAGGTGCTGTCTTCTCCATCGAAGTCCTTGAATCTTCCATCCTCCTCTGGCAATCCGATGACTCTGGTATTGCCTGCCTTCTCTACTTGGTAAACCTCTTCTTTTCTTCTTCTTCTCTTATCAATACCCCCAAACCTCTTTCACTTGTTCGAATGTTCTTAATTTCTCCTCTGCTTTCCCCCTTTAGATTGATGTCATTGCTAGCCTTTTGAGCGGGAGGCTTGTTCGTGAGCGTATTGGTCCCGCAATGCTTAGTGCCGTCCAGAGTCAGGTATATGCATTGTTTCATTGATTCATTCATTCATAATACTCCCTCTCTCATCCTCCAATTTGTAATAATAACAGATGGGAGCTGCGGAGTCACAGTTCCAAGAGCAAACTGACATCTTCGACACTGCCATTTCCAAGGGTCTCACAGGGGATTCCCTCGACAGGATCCCAAAGGTCCGTATCACAGACACCTCAGGGGAGATGCCCTCTTGCTCTGTCTGCCTTCAGGTTTGACTCACTCGCCTTTTTCCCAACTACTAGGAAACGATTGTTTCGATTTAGGTGGAACAGAGAGATAGATAGCTGACAACTGGTTGGTAATATAATTAAATCTGAGTTGCGGTGACAATACAGGACTTTCAGGTGGGAGAGACCGTTAGAAGTTTGCCGCAGTGCCATCATATGTTCCACCTACCCTGCATCGACAAGTGGCTTCGCAAGCATGCTTCTTGTCCCTTGTGCAGAAGACATCTTTGAGTTCAAACCTCTATCTCATCTTCCTCTTATCTTCTCTGTAAATGAGGTATATAGAGCCCATACACACGACTAGTCAGTGTTCATTGATTATTTAGGTTACACGTTACAGATTTTTGATGCATCATTCATTGAGATCCTGATTATTTATGTTACTCATTCTTGGCTTTGGCTTCATATTCCATCTATAGAAGAAACTTTTGGGATTGGGTTTTTATATAATTTATCTATTTCCTTAGTTGCAGTCTGTCCGAAGCAATGCTCTACTCTTGACAACTTAAGAAGAGATAGAATACATTTTACATTGCCGAGTCCGAGTTAGAAAAATAATAATGGGATGAAATCCAACAAGTCAGTAGCTTCAGTTTAACATTATACATTTTTCTTATACCACAGGAGTGAACCAAAGAGATATATAAAACAGAGAAAAGCAAAAAAATAAAAAATAAAAACATAATCTTTTGGTTTGATATATATAACTACAAGTTGGGTGGAACCTGGTTTTAGAGTTTCTTAGGTAAAGCGATACCACCACCACGGATAGAAACACAAGGGGTTTTGAGAGAAGAGGCTCTGCTGAGAAGATTGGTGTCCAGAAAGAGAACGACTACAGTGATGTCGTCGTGGAAATGCCTTCTGACGCCTCTCTCAATCTTGTTGAGATCAGAGTATCTCATCTCTCTTTTCTTTGCCGCCTCGTGCAGTGCCGCTTTCACCAGTCTCTTTGCTATCCCCTGCATCAACATTCTCACTTTGATCATCTTTACGAATATTCATATGTGGAGGTAACTGAAATCGGATTGTCTTCTCATACGTTTCTCGGGTGGTTCTGAACGATTTCAACAGCTTCCTGGTTGCTCAGTTGCTCCCATAGCCCGTCTGATGCAAATATCAGGAACTGGTCGTCCGGTTGGAGATCATGCACTGTTATCGAGGGTTCCCCACTCAAGATGGGTCTTTTCATTGGCTCCCGCAGTCGGTACTTTGTGTACAATGGTTCCCTGTTGAACTCTGCTTTCTTAAGATACACATCTCCTATGGATCTTGATATCTGCAAACCATAAACACACACACACAGAAGAGCAAAATGATGTTATCTTTGAACTCTTGCGGTGAAGGAAGGTGTATCCATACTTTTCTCAGGTTTGGTCCACAGTAGTAGAGAGAGAGAGGTATGGAAATGTTAAATGATAGCGTGGGGCGGAGAAAGGCACCTGAATAAGGCCCTTGACACGCCAAACGTTGTGCTTCAAGACGACAATATGGGAGTCATCAGGGTGCAAGGAGTGCATTTCCTGCCTAACAGACTCTATGCTCACGTTATGTTCAGCTGAGAGCTGAAGTGCAATGACCTCGCCAGTCGCCTTCATAACTTTTCCCAGAACCGCACGAGAATCGCCAACGTTAGCGACGTACAGCCTCCCATCGCACACGACACCAACAAGGCAGCATGAGCCAACGGCTGCTATATGTGGCTTGACTGCCCACTGCTTGGCGACGACCCCTGTAAACCCTTCTTCGGTGGCCTCGTATGCCTTTCTGATGACATCAACGGACATGGAATCCTGCTCCGCAGCGAATCCTGAGGGAGGCAGATATAAGAATAATAAAGTATTGGTTCCAGTCGTGTAGTAGCAGCACTAGCAAGCATATGAAAATGATTGACTTACTCTTGAGGTGGTGAAAGAGATGATCGTTGACAAAACGGGAGGTCTCAGGGCCGCCATGGCCGTCATAGACTCCGACAAAGGTTCCGTAAGGACCAGAATCAAGGGAGGTGGTGAGAGGACCAGATTCGACCTGGCTCTGATCCTCGAGGAGGTTGTTGGCCTGGACAACGGCCATGGAGAAGTCACCAACGAGGTGGTGAGCAGAGTCTTTGTACCAGAGCAGGCCCTCCTGCTTGCCTTTGGAATCAGAGTAATTGGCAGCTGATAAACTGTCGAGGGAGGAGGACGGCCACAGACAAGCACTCAAAAAGTTCATCAATATCGATAGCATCCCTCATCTCATCCTTTGCACCCCCTTACTGTCTGGACGAATCGATGGTTCTTCTTCAAAACCCCAGGACCAAAGGATCTGTCTTTTGTCTGTTATATACAAGCAGTTTCTCTTTCTTCAGAATTTAATTTCAACAGAAATATAGAGAGGAAGGGACCAGCAGAGTCGGAAACTTCCATTCACACGATACAAATGAAGCCCATGGTTACAGCTTCTTCTTCTTCTTTTGGTTAGTAAGGAGACAAGAGCTGGAGGAAAGAAAGGCAATGGGGATCTGAAGGAGAGAGAGAAATTAACATGTGGATCCGAAGCAGATAGATCCACACACACAAATCGCTTCTTAAGTAACCAAGTAAGTAGTGTTTGAGCTGAAGCGACGAAAGAAAGGAGATAAAAAGCCCTTTCCTTTTTCTTTTTTTTTAGATCTTTAGGAACAAGTTATAGGGAGCAGCCCCGAGCGATGGAAAAATGCCTCTCTCTTCCCTCCTTACTGACTGGATCAGATTTGCAGACTCTTCTTCTTTCCTTCTTTTTATCAACTAACAAAAACTCTTTTTATTTTCCTTTTTGCCCCTTTCTCATCTTTCTAACATTTCCATATCGAATCCTTCGACTATGCCTCTCTTTCTATTTTCGGTCCCAAAAACCAAAAAAGACAAGAAGACATACATACGTGTGCACGTGCACTCCTTACCTCCCCCGTCCCTCCCTCCCCTCCATGTGGATTCATTAGCTGTTCTCATTATTACACATCAATGAGTTCATTATTAATCATCAAATAAAAGCCTTGAGGGCTTTGACCAATGACATTAGGCCCGCTTATATAATTCAACATTGCTTGGGCCTCAGTGGATCTGATTGCAGGATCTATTTATACAAAAAAAGTTTACAATCAACGGCTGTGATTTTTCGAGAAGAAAGACCTCGCCGCAGGAAATCATCATTTACTGAATCTTTTATTATGGAGATAAAACAAGAAAGAAACAGAGTTTTTTTGTTGTTGTGGTGTGTTTCTGGAATCGTCGTCCGTCCCCAGATTTGGGTATCTAGGTAGCTAGTAGCTCCTTCGCGTCGAGTTTCAATGGCAGCATCTGCTCACTCCCTGGCAGCCGTGTCAGTTCTCGCTGCAGCCTCCAAGCAAGGAACAACACTTGCCTCGTCTTCTTCCTCTACTCTCCACTCTCTCTCTTCTCTGCGATTCAAACCCCGGGAGGAGCTCTCTGTCTTTCTAAACCATCGCAGGGTCGCGCTCAAAGGTATTGCCATCTCTTCTTTCCTGTCTGTTTGGGACGCTTTTTTCGAATGATTGGGGGTTTTTTTATCGGAATTGTTGAGGTGGGTTTGAATATTGTGGTTAGGCCCAGCAAAGGCGCAGTCGAAAGAAGCTGAAGCAAACCCTCCTCCTGCGGGAGATTCATTCACGAATCCCAAGCATCTTCTCCTGCCTGTCATTGACCGGAATCCTTATCTCTCTGAAGGCACCAGACAGGTTTGCTTTTCCACTTTGTTTGTGTCCCTCTGTAATCCATCTTTCTTGTGTGTAGCTCAGAATGAATCCTCTCATACATAGGCTGCTGCTACAACTACTAGTTTGGCCAAAAAGTATGGAGCTGATATCACTGTCGTTCGTAAGTCTTTGCAAATAGCTCTTTAATCATCCGAGCCCTGAGCCCCCATTTTGTCCTTTTAACTCCACGCCCTTTGCTTCAGTCATTGACGAAGAAAAAAGAGAATCATCTTCAGAGCACGAGACTCAACTATCCAACATCCGGTGGCATTTATCCGAAGGTAATTGTTTATTTTTACTAGAGAAAAAGAAAAAAAAAAGTGTTAATGTAATGTTACTTGTGGTTTGTGGGTGGGAGATTAAGAAATTGGAATGCATTGGTGGCGCAGGTGGGTTCGAGGAGTTCAAGCTGTTGGAGAGGCTTGGGGAAGGGAAAAAGGCGACGGCGGTAATAGGAGAGGTGGCAGATGAGCTGAAGATGGAGCTGGTCGTGATGAGCATGGAAGCCATCCACTCCAAGTTTATCGACGCCAATTTGCTTGCTGAGTTCGTCCCCTGCCCCGTCCTCCTCTTGCCCTTATGAATCAGTGAACTTTCATCACCAACATCCAATGCCCTATCGCTCCCGCCAAATTCTTAATCATCTTCTTGGTCTTTTGCCGCCAACCAAAACCATCTTTTTTTTTTTTGCTTGTCTTGTCTTGTCTGCCTTCTTGCGCATGCATCCCTTGAATTTCTCAAACTAGATACTAGTTTTATCTTCGCTTGAATTAATCGTTTTTTTGTAGATTATATATATTTGCCGTGGAACTTAGCAGAGAGAGAGGGTCGAAATGCGTCGAGGTGTGAGATGCATGTGTCAAACGTTATCTTTCTTTCAGTTATGATGTTCTTTGTCGTTTGTTTTGTTGCCGTAGTGACTCTAATTAACGTACGTGTTGGGGCAAATAAAATCGCCCAGTTAAAGTGAAAATCTTGTAAATGAAAGAGAGAAAAGAGTTAGAAATGTGATAGGGTCGCAGCAGGGCTGCTGTCTTTTAGTCTAGTGAAAAATGGAACATTTGTCAAAGAGATTAGTGTTTGTGTGTGACACACTTTGGTCCAATCAGGTGAAAACGACACGAAAGGGTGGCAAGAGGGTATTATTGTAAAAACATATATGAGAGGATTTTAATAGATGTTTTTCCGTAAAATTGCAAAAGGGCAAACACAAAAACACACAAGTCTTTGGTTTCCCCACACAGTCGATTCCCGGAGACACCGCCGGCGCTCTCTCCTTCTCCTGATTCCGGCGTCTCTTTGCTGTATTTTCCTCGGTTGTCACAGGATGGCTACGACGGAGCCCAGTGCCGGAAATTCGGCATCCCAAATCCCTCCGCGCTACTCGATGGATTCCTCCTCTATCTCGCGATCACGTCTCGAGTCCCCTCCCTGGACAGCTGGTGGTTCCGACTCCGGGGCGATCCAAGATGATCGGGATCCTTGCGGCAAGGACAAGGACAATGCTGATAAGAAGCCTGCGTGGAACAAACCTTCTAGCAGCTCCGCAGAGGTCGGCCCTGTGATGGGCGCCCATTCCTGGCCTGCTTTGTCCTCCAACAAGTCTCCCTCTTTCGAATCCCAATCCGATTCTTGTTCCAAAGATGGATCATCATCAATGCCAAGTCTCCCTCTGCAGGTATTTTCCCTTCTCCCTTCTCACTATACATGTGTGATGATCAAATAATATATGTTTAGGCGTATGATTTGGTATGCCACACTCTCTGCGTTCATCTTTATTTCCAACCTCACTGATGTGCATGTTACTTTTTGCATCTTCACTCCTTGTTTTGTTACCTCCTTTCATGTATAATGCAGGTTGCTCCAACTCCTCTCAACGCCGCTGCTGCTACTTCATCTGACAACCATCATGCTAACGGCCAAAGGAAACCTTTTAGGCGGAATAACTCCACTTCCTCTTCCACCTCTAACTCCCCAAATGCTGCGCCTTTCAACACCAGAGATCAGAATCACACCCAAAGGAGTGCCTCGTACGCTCCTCCTACTACTCCGTCCCGTAATTCTCCTAAGTTTCGCAACGGCGGCACCTCTTACCCTCACCATGGAAACAGGCGTAACTTCGACCATGGCAACCACACCGGCTTTTCTCACCGTAACTATTCTGGGAGAGACATGCACTTGCAACCGCAGAGGGGTTTTGGGATTATGAGACCGCAGATGCTGATGGGGCCACCATCTTTTCCTGCCACTGGTGCGCATTATATGCCAGCGCCACAATTAGGTTCATATGGTGGCCCCATGCTCTACCCGGGTATGCTCTTGCCCACCACTTTACTCTCTCATATGTATATATATGCCCCCCCATATCTAATGTTGCATCTATCTTCAGATTATGCGCCGCAAGTCTTTATGCCACATCCACCTCCAGAGTCGATGGCTCTGGTTGGACAGTTCCCACCTCCCCCCATGTATTTTCCCAGCTTTGATGCCTTCTTGTACAATAAGATACTGACACAAGTAGAATATTATTTCAGGTAATCATTTCTGTCATAGCTATCGACTTGTTTGGCTGTCTTCCCACCTCTCTACTTCTTTCCTGTCCACCCCATTGTTCCATTAGATGCCTTTATTACAAGTGTGAATAACAAATTTTTATCCTTCGCTAAAATGTAAACGCAGCGCTGATAACTTAAGCAAAGATAAACACTTGCGGTGTCAGATGAATGATGAAGGTTGGGTTTCAGTTAGAGTAATAGCAGGGTTCAGGAGAGTAAGTTGTCCTTCCCCGTCCTCAGTGAAGCGCTTCTGTTTACACTAAGTCATCACTTCTTCTGAAGCTGAAGTGCTTTATTCATATTGCAGTGTCATACTGCAGAATGTTTAACTTATTATATAAAGGTGTTTGTTTGGTTGAATGTCAGCAAGTTTTTGAAACGTTGTTGTGTAACTTTTTGCAGCTCGCGGAACTTACCAACGACATCCAGACAGTATTGGAGGCGCTGAGAAGTTCAGAAGTTGTGGAAATTAAGGTATTGTTATTGATCTATGCCATATAAAATGAGGAGTAAAGTGATAATTAGAAAGGCTAAAAAGTAGAATGTGGATGGGCTTTGTAGGGTGAAGCATTAAGGAGGCGAGGAGATTGGGACAAGTATTTATTGCCTCATGAGCCGTCAGGGTCTGGTCCAGCGGGGGCGGGTAACAACAATGCCTCACTGGGGTCTCAACTTGAAAGCATGTCTCTTTCAGAGGGGAACAGAGAGGGAGAGTAAAGGGATGCAGAGTAGAAACATGTGTTTAATTCCCTTTGCAAGTGTCTCTCTATCTCTCTTCATTTGTTAGAAACAACACAACTCTCATTTCCAATTTTTTTTCCTGTTCTTTTTGGTTGAGAATCAGATAGGAACTGGTTCATGATACTCGTGGTCTCATTCAGGAAAACAATAATATGTTGGTCAACGTTTTTGAACATTTTGGTTTTCTTGCAACTTTTTGATAGCAAACGAACTGTTGAGAGTGTGGATATCATTAATATGTTACTCTCCCCCTAGTTTCTTTTATGGCGTTTGCTTGATAATATCACAATTGTTAATCTGTACAAAAGTCAAAACCCGCTAAGCGGGAGGGAGCGTTTCACCTCCAGTTAGGCGGATAATATGCTTGGTTTGCCCCCACACCATTCCCAAATCAACTAGAAAGCTCTACAATGAAACAGCTGGCAATGACTTACCATTCTCTCACTCGTCCACGTGCAAAGTGGGCAGCTTGTCTCACTTCTTATGTATGTAAAGCTACAAAAAAAAAAGAGAAGGAAAGAAACAGAAGAAGAAGTAACTAATCGGCGTTGATGGGCTGCCTGGACCTCTGTTACCGGGAACGCCGCCACAGAAAGCTGAAGCAGTTCCAGGCACTCTTCTTTTTCTATAAGATACTTTGTGCTTCTTCTTTTTCTCTCGCAGTTTGTGTTTAATTACTATATGTAGTAAATTAAGAGTGTGCTGTGTGTATGTTACTATGTGATGACCCATCAACAACAAAAAGAGGGTGGAGATAAAAGTGAAGATGGACTGCGAAGGGTGCGAGAGACGGGTGAGGAAGTCGGTGGAAGGCATGAAAGGAGTTACTAATGTCACCGTTGATCCTAAACAGAGCAAACTCACAGTCGAGGGATTCGTCCAACCAAACAAGGTGGTGCATCGGGTGATGCATAGGACGGGGAAGAAGGCGGAGCTGTGGCCTTACGTGCCTTACGAGGTGGTGCCACACCCTTACGCACCTGGTGCCTACGACAAAAAGGCCCCTCCTGGCTACGTTCGCAATGCACTCGCCGACCCTCTTGTGGCCCCGCTTGCCCGTGCCAGCTCCTTCGAGGTCAAATACACCTCTGCCTTCAGCGATGACAATCCCAACGCTTGCATCGTCATGTGATCAGTTCCTAGCTCATTTACACGACCATCATGTCCTTTGTTATGCGTTGTATGTGTAATTTACACTCTTTTGTAAGTAACAGATGTCTGTCTGAATGGAATATATGTGTGTCAATAACTCATGTAAATTCCACTAAAAACAAAAGGGAGAAACAGAAGAAGAGAGAGGTGAAGAGATGTAGGAGTAACAGGAGAAAGAAGAGAGAAAGGTGAGACGCCATGAATAGACTGATGAGACAAGCCATCACGAAAACAGGGTATAGCAGAAGCAGTGCGTAACAGAGAACGACAAGACTATAGCAGACAAGACACATCCCTCTCTCCATAGCTTCTCCCATCACCATATTGATCGCACATGCGTATATAATCATAAACATTGCTCAGGATGCTTCCATATAAATAGTGCTCGAGACTCTATGGAGAGAGAGAGACCATGCAAAAGAAGTTGTTTGATTTCCTCCGTAAACGGGCAATGCATCTCACATTTTTCCTCTGTTTCTGCTACTCTCGTAGACTTGAGAAACAAACCTAAGTAGACAATCTGACTCGTGAGTGTGTTTACATGAACATAGATAACAATTCCAAAGGAAAGTACAAAATTGATTAACATTTGTCCGATAGTGGCCTAGTTATATATTTTTGGAAGCTCTTTTTTTTCTTAGAAGCTCATCAATTATTATCACATTTCACAAAGCTAGTTACAAACTCGGTATACATGGTACATATTCATATCTGAACAAAACAACACCAAAAAATAGAGGGAAAGAGAACAAGTTCTCAGGATTTGGAGAATGCACGGAGCGTCGCATCCAATGCCTCCCGATCATAATCTCCCGTGAAAACGCAGTTTCCCAGCGGACCTTTCAGAAGAATCAGCCTCAGAAGTCCGTCTGCCACTTTCTTGTCCACCTGCATTACCATATATATATATATCAATGAAAGCATTGGCTCAAAGATCAGAACTTATTTCATTTACAACATAAACTCACAGCCATTATGGACTTGAACATGCTGACGGTCATGCTCTCTGGCGGTGTTGTAGGCAATTTCGCTCGTTTTAAGATGTTGTTCACTCTCTCAACGATCGAGTCATCTATCCAGCCAAGACGATATGACATGTCCACTGCCATTACCTGATAAATAGCTAACAGTGTGAATCATGTCGAGTAGGGGGGTTTAGCAGTATGGCAGAGAAAGAAGGAGATACCGTGCCAGCTGCAACAGCTTCCCCATGGAGCCACTCTCCATACCCGAAGCCAGTTTCTATGGCCTGCATAAAGAATGATAGGTCAAGCGTGGATCTTAGCCTGATGAGAAGGGATATCCAAATAAGCCGTTATAAACTACTTACATGCCCAAATGTATGACCTAAATTCAGGGTTGCTCGCAAGCCGCTTTCTTTCTCATCCTGTGACACAACATCCGCCTTGTTTTCACATGAGCGCTTTATAGCATAAGCTAATGCAGCCGGATCCCTGCGATTGAACTTATTACACCATGTTAACAAGGATAGACACAATGATGATCCCAAAATTTTTGTTTTGGGCACACCCCGGAATGTTAATAATCACCTAGCCAGCAGGGCCTCAATGTTCTTCTCCTGCCATTCAAAGAACTCGGCATCCCTGATAAGACCATACTTGATCACTTCAGCAAGACCAGAGGCCATCTCCCTATCTGGCAGTGTGTTCAACGTGTCAGTGTCAACTAGCACACACTGCGGTTGGTAAAATGCACCGATCATGTTCTTTCCAAGACGATGATTTATGCCTGTTTTGCCACCAACAGAAGAATCAACCTGCAAGGCAATGAAATAAATCAATGGTTTATTTTCTAGGATGTTAAGGATTTAGACAAGCAATATCCGCAGAGAAGTGAAAACATGTACCTGTGCCATAACAGTGGTAGGGATTTGGATGAAATTAACACCACGCAGGTAAGAAGCAGCAGCATATCCACACATATCGCCGATCACACCGCCTCCAAGGGCAACAAATGTACATCGTCTATCTAGGCGAGACTCAATGGCCTTGTCGAAGACTTTCATGAGAGTATCCTACAAAGGATGACCAGTCTCTCCGTAAACTATTTTTCACACTATATCATGAACTGGAGAATCTAAATCGCACACACAAAAAAGAAAAACAGAGAGAAAGAAACAAATACCATGTCCTTGTATTTCTCTCCATCAGGCAAAATAACAGTCTCCACTGTCACGTTGGGGTTTCCTCTTGTCAAAGCATCTACAGTCTTGTCGAGGTACAGAGGAGCAACTCGTTCATTAGTGACCACAAGCACTCTCTTTCCGTGGACATGCCTATTCGTACAATAACAAATTCCATATGATTAAACTACAAAACCCGCGGAAATACTACCGACAAATTCATATTGGCCTTAAAGCTCAGTTTGTACCTCCAACTACATCAAGTTACTAAATGGACACTAAGAACTAAAGATGTCACCGGTTTGAAGCTCAAAAATACAAACTTGAACACATTTAAAATAAAAAGGCGTCCTATGGGACAAAAGATGACACCTTTGAAGAAGATGTGATTGATCAAGCAAGCCGGCGCCGATATAGATCGGATAACTCCGGTTACCCAAATCAACCTCGACGATTGTGGGAGGAGTCATGGAGCGTTTGTCGTTAGCCGGTTCGTTCATCAGCTGGCTCGTACTGGCTCGCACAGGAGACCTGGAGATAGTGGTTGAAGATAAAGAGAGGTCCGCAGGGTTAGACTTGGAAGAAGAGAAAGGGAAGCAAATGGTTCGGGGCAGAATCAAGCTGCGGGTTTCAAGGGAGTGAGGATTCTTGGAGGCGGCGACGGTGGAGGAGATGGAAAGCGAAATGGTGTTGGCAGCCATGGAAATCGATGGGGATCAGAATTGTTGGGTTGGTGAAGAAGGAATACATAACATTTGGTGCGCTCGTGGTTTGGTTTGGTGAAGAAAGAAGCTTTGGGAGACGGCGTGGGGTTGGTGAGAGGAGAGTCTCTCTTCCTCAGGCGGGCCCATTTGGTAAATGGTAATCCCCCACCACGCAGCGTACGCTACACCCTCCAATTACAACCGTCGGATCAGACAATCATAATGTGACAGTCTGAATTTTTGGTCACATTGGAAAACTCTCTATATTCTGCTAGATGGGCGGCTTAGATTTAGACACGTCACATCCTACCCCGATGACAAGCAAAAAGCGACGCCGTTTAGCAGACCCGCGAAAAAAGAAGAGTCATGAAGAAGAAAGAGGGTTTTCAGTAGCACAACACACACTGTCTGGGGAGGAACGAAATTTAAGGATTCTGCAAGGTTAGCGATGGGGAAACGAAATCAAATGGTTGATATATCGTCGGAAGATGAAGATGGCGGTGAATCGTACAACTTAAGGTCATCGCGGTGGTCTAATAATGCAAAGCCGAAATCGAGGACCTCGGGTGGTAGCAGGACGAATCCCAGAGCGTCGAAGAAAGCTCGACTTTCGGGGGTTGCTTCCAAAGAGGCCAGCCACGTCGACAAGGCGCGATTTCTCTCTCTCTCTTTTATTTGTATATATTATTTTTTTTTGGCGTATTACGGTTTGTCTCAAGGTCCTGAGTTTCGCTTTTGCAGATGAGATTGTCTTTCGATGAAGCTTTGAGCGGGTTCAATGCTTCTTATGGTACGCCAACACATTTTCCTGGTTGTTCCACCAGTAGCATTTCTATTCGTGGTTTTGAGATATCTGCCATTTATATGGTCTCTTGTTTAGGCTATCAGAGCAGCAATAATGCGGATTTGTGGGTCGACAAATACAGGCCTCGCTCCTTTGAAGACCTTGCTGTTCACAAAAAGAAGGTTGCTTCCTTTCGCCTATGCCTTCCCTCTTTTGTTCATATTTCTTTTTCTTTTTCTGATATCATTATCTTCAGGTTGACCAAGTTAAGCTGTGGTTTGAGGAATCTTTCGATTGCTCCAAGGTAATCTTTGGTTTTGCTTTATGATTCCTGAGCTCATGATGCCTAGTTTCAGTATTCACTTTCCTGCTTTTCTTTATCACCAGGATGGTCTTAGGAATAATGTTCTACTACTCACTGGGCAAGCTGGAGTCGGAAAATCTGCTACCATCCATTTGATTACGTCTATCCTTGGAGTCACTGTGTATGAGTGGAACGCTCCTATTCCTACAGTCTGGCAAGAACATGTCCATAACTCTAGCTCAGGTGCTCCAGAATTTCTTTTCTTTTTTTATATTGTTATCTACTCACTCGTGGCACTGCAATTACACAACGCAAGAGTTCTTGCATAATCATGATGATAGATACGAGAGATAAACGGGAATAGCTGCTGTATTGCCTCACTGATTATCTGCCGATTTTGGTTAATTCTCATAGGACTCAAATACACATCGAAGCTGGATGAGTTTGAAAACTTTGTTGAGAGTACTAGAAAATACGGAGTCATTGATTCATCGACTACTGGGGGAACAAAACCGCGCCGTGTTCTTTTGATTGATGACCTTCCTCTAGCCAATGGGAGGCATGCATTTGAAAGACTGCAAAACTGCTTAATGCTCTTGGTGAAATCAACTCAGATGCCAACAGTGCTATTAATCACTGACGATGTTAAAGCAGATTCGTCTGACCAGTCTGCGCGAAATATGGACGACGTTCAGTCATCTCTTGAGCGAGCAGGGACTTTAAAGGTTTATTTCTCAAACTATCTGCTGTCTTGATCTAACTAAAGATATGATTTCTTCAACTCTAGTTGATGGTCCGGGTATTATTCACATTTACAGGTAGCTTTTAATCCCATTACGAAGAACTCAATCAAGAAGACACTTCAGAAAATAAGCAGAGAAGAGCATTGTAAGGTAACGACTTTGGAGCTTGATCAGATGGCGAGTGCCAGTGGAGGAGACATCAGACATGCTATAACATCTTTGCAACTCTTCTCCGTTAAGCCAGAACTGAATCACACAATTACGAGATCACCATGGTCTGGGATGGATGGCAGTTGTCAGGGAAATGAGCAGACAATGCACAGTGGTCTGGATAGTGGAATATCTTCTTGTTTTGGTAGAGATGAGACCCTTACGTTATTTCACGCCCTGGGAAAATTTCTCCACAACAAAAGAGAAAATGATAATGTTGTTATATCAGGTAATTCGTCACCAGGACGTTATGAATATGCAATTTAGAACTCAGGCTAATTATCTTCTAAGCTAATGTTTGTGTCAGATTGCAGTGACTCTCTTGTGCATGACCAGTTTGCAAGGTTACCACTGAAAATGGATGCGCCAGAGAAGGTTCTTAGCCAAGCTCATGGACAGGCAGGCCGGGTCGTGGATTTTCTACATGAAAATGGTATATTTAACTGGCTTGTCCTGATTCTTCAATATTTCCTTAGCATATACACCAATTTCCTCCTTGATAAAGTGACACAGGAGAGCTTACTTAGACGTACGTGTATATGTGCTTTTCCAGTTGTAATATTTGCTAATATGGACTCATAACGTTGTGAAGTGTTAGATTTCGTGAGTGACGGAGCGATTGAAGATGCCTGGTGCGTGTCGTCGTATTTGGCGGATGCTGATCTCCTTCTCGCAGCTTTAAGAGGAAAGATAAGTGGGGATAACAAAACAGAGGACGTTCTACAGTCAGCCGGTGCCTCAGTGGCTGTTCGTGGTGTGTTGTATGGAAACAAGCAGCCATTGTCATCCAGGTTTCTTATACCAACGGATGCCAATTGATTTTATCATATTTTGTATGTTAGATATCTATATTATAGATTGGTCTGAGTCGTGGTATGCAGATGGCACGTGATTCGCAAGCCAAAACTCTGGCAAGTGGAGCAATCCTCAATACAAACCAAGGTCTAAATTTTTTTTTCCTTTTTTCAGGAAAAGATAACAAATTATGTGTCCAAACTTTCTCTATATGCTTACATCTTTGATGAATTATTGTAGAAGAATCTGAGAGAGCAGAGGAACATAGTCTCGGAGGGGTCAAGAGTGACAGATATGTCAGTGATGGCCACAGAGTACAGCCCCGTGCTGAAATGGCTAAGCTACAGGGCTTCTCCAGATGTTTTTGCAGAAACGGATGAGGAGAGTGAAATTTCTGAAGATGATGAAATACAAGACTGGTGACATTGACCATCTTCAGTCTTTGGTCAAATGAAACTGGTACGATAGATAACGTCAAGGGAAAAAAGGCTAATTCTTCTGCTTACTTCTAAATAGGAAATTGACAGTCACTTCTCTATCTAACAATGCGCACAGCGAAGTTTATCTTTGGTTTGATCAAGTTCAAGCGAATACTTAACCCCTTTCAGTTGTTTTTAAGAGCATTTTCATACTTAACAAAAGGGGGTCTAGGTCCTTCACTGATCTAAAAGTTGGCACGAATCAACAAAAGTTTGAGAAATAGAAACTGCGACTAAGGTATGTTTCAAAACATTTAAATTCTTGACCCCTAACAACTGCGAATCTTATTTTTTCCCCTACTGGTGTATAAATATAATTAATCTCTAATATAATGTTCTTGTTTCCCCGTTTTCTGCAGTATTGGTTAGGGAGCTTAGGTCACAAGTCTTCAAGACATTCCTTATCAAGCCCATGATTACATTCACACTGCTCAAGAAGCAGCTGGTCTAAGTGAGTAACCTCTTTGTCACCGCTTCTTGTTGTTCCTCCTCATCAATGCTATTAGCTTGATGGTAGACGGACTCAAAGGCCTCCATACACACACTTGAAAATCCAACCATTGCCTGAAACACATGCGGAAATTCTGTCTGCAAGTTATTTACAGCCATTACCCGACTCACGCTTACCGCCTTCTCATGCTTTCTTTTCTCTTCTTCTGCCCTTCCCTTTAGCATCTCAACCTTGCCCCTCTTCTCTACCACCACATTCTTTTTCCGACTTTGAGGCACCGAGAATAGACCATACTTGCTCTCAAGAACTCTGAGCGCACCTGCTTTCTTTTCAAACTCCTTAAACATGGATTCCGATCTCTTTTCCTGCTTTCGCTCGTCTACTTGTTGAACCACTATTCCATGAACCGCTGTCAGCAATCTCTTAATCCCTTCTGACGCTACTTTATCCGGAATCCGGTCAATGGCCAAGTTCCATTCTTCGCAGAAGTTATAGATCTCAGTCTCGTAGCTGCTCCTGACGAGGGGATTCTTGCTGAACT
This sequence comes from Sisymbrium irio, assembly GCA_000411075.1. Lineage (NCBI taxonomy): Eukaryota > Viridiplantae > Streptophyta > Magnoliopsida > Brassicales > Brassicaceae > Sisymbrium > Sisymbrium irio. Next base: position 75,210 of record KE155508.1, read on the forward strand.
GAAACAGACTTAACCTGAGCCAACCCGTAAGAGATTGGATGTAGTCACGCTGAGCCTTGACCAAATTGCAGAAAGATTGGTACCATTGTTGGATCTGGAGCTCGAGCTGAAGAGTTGATTGGTGGTGAAGCTGGGATGTGAGTTCAGTGGAGGGGATGGTGTTTAGGTACTTGAGCTGCTGAACTACATGGGTTTGAGCCTGGTGGCTTTCGTACATACTTCTCCACATGTACATCATCCTACACACACCAAAAACCCCTTAACATAAGACCATCGCAAGAGATACTACTTAGGTGAGCAGTACAAAGATAGAACCAACCCTTTAACGAGGTCAACGAGCTGAGGATACAACTGGGTCTCTCTGAGCTTGGTGATCTCATTAGAGGCACTCTCGATAGCCTGAGAGGAAACGATGAGCCTGGACTTCAACTTCTCGACCTCTTTCTTGGCCTTGTCAGTCTTCACAAACTCAGACTTCTTCATTTCCAGCTTCTTCACTTGCTCCACCATCTTCTCATGTTCCACCTTAATGCTCTCTGCTTTCTGCAACAACCACATTCACAAAAACAACTTTGTTTCGTAACTAAATAGACTTGATCGCTTTCTCAATCTTAGGCCCATCGCCCTTATGCAATCTTGAATGAATAAGAAACAAAGAAAAAAATGAAAAAACATGAGATATGGCAAACAAACTACTTCCACTTTCTCAAACGTTGATGGGACCACACATTGATTGCGACCAAACGTAAGACAACTTCAGAGACTTTCTTTGCATTGGGACAAAAAAAGAAGGAAAACCTACCCAAAAAGGGAAAGTCCGCTTGACTGCTACAAAATTCAAACTAAAAATAAGAAAAATACCTTGACCTCTTGAAACAGCATCTTCTCCGACGAATAGAGCCTCTCTATAGTAGAGGAATGGCTGCGGACACTGAGCATGTCGCCTTCTATTCCTACTTCGCTCAACTTTGGATTGAGACCCCTTTTCCAAATATTTAAATTGCACTCGTAGCTTCTGTGCATTTTACCTGATGAAACTAAGCAACCCGTTAACCTCAAAATCAATCCATTATAAGTATTGATCATGATAATGTTCATCCCCTCTTAACCATGTATAGAAATCCAACGGTGAAGAAGATTAAGAGCTCACCACCTTCGCCTTTCCTATGAGCAGAAAAGGAAGCGTTGATGGAAGTTGAGATTTCAAGGAGGGAAGAAAGATGTGACGCAGATTCTGCAGCTTTCATGAAATATTCGTTGATATCCTTTATGATCTCCAACAGATCTCTGGTCGAAGAAGGCTGAGGCGTTGCGGTTGTGGTGGTGGTGGCGGTCTCGTCGCCCTCCCAGCTCTCGTCGGATGAAGAAAGAGGAATCGGCATAAAGGGGTCCCAGAAGTCCCAAGTGGAGGAAGCCGGCGGAGGCGGAGGAGGTGGGAGAGCCGACGAGGAGATGGTGGTGGTACAAGTCCATGTGGTCTCTGGAGCAGGGCTTAGAGGAGGTCCCGGGAGCGGATGGTGGAGCGAAGTTTCTGTGGTGAAGAAGTGAACGAAGGCGGAGCCGGTGGCGCGTAGAGACTGGAGATAAAGCGCGTGAGAGGCGGAGAGAGATCGTCTAGCTTTGACAAGCTGCTTCGAGTATCTCTTCCTGGCTTTGCAACGCGACACAATCTCTTTCCTTTCTACTCTCGACTGAGAACTACCCATTGTATCTTGGTTTCTTCTCCCAAACAGAAAAAGCTTTTGATGTTTCTCTGGCTTGGGTTATCTATCTCTCACGATTCTGCAACCAACCATTCTTCTTCTCCATGCATTTGAATAAGCAAAAAAAAGAAAGAGTTAAGTTTCACTTTCGAAGCCTTTTGTTCAAAAAATGAAAAACATTTTACTTTCGGTTTTGAAGATCTTACTTCAACTGGTAACTGGAAACTGGGAGAGAGCGGAGATATATGGCTTTTTCTTTTGACCATAGACATTCGGCTTTGGACGGAGAGTCATTTGTCCCAATCGAATCCACTTGTGTCCTTTATGTGTTATTACAATAATTGTCGGAAAGGTACGGACGAAGACCAAGGGCGTTTCCGGAACTAAAAGCCAATTTCAACGGTGCAAATTTTGTGAGAGGAAACGTGAGAGCCGGGTAAGAATTTAATTTATTTACTTACCTTGTTACGGACAAATGGCAAAACCTTTTATTACTTGGCATTATTATGGACAATAATAAGACAGTGTATGATGATTTTGAATTTTGATAATCACATATTCACCTTAATTTTAACCAAAACCTGCACTGACCAACAATAGCACATGCTCTTTTAACTAACCACCACCAACAATGCATACATTAATCTTTGTATTGAAGAAATGGGGTTAGCGAAGGAGGGATCACACCGGATGATGAAAACTATTTGATGGAAAACCATGTAGGAGCATCTAACATTAACAGCATTTTTAGACCCAAAAAAAACATTAACATTTCTAAACTTGAAAACAAGTAAGACACAATGTGTTAATTTGGCCCAACGGAGTCTAGGAGGTTTAATGATTGGGCTTAAAGTGAGTGGGGTAGTAGGCCCAATATATCGTTGTCCAAACTTGGCCCAAGAGGCCCCAGAATGTCATCAGAGAGTGTCCCCAAATAATCAGAGTTGGTTTAGTGACTTTAGTCATAGACTCATGGGAGCCGATATCAAAGACAACCCGACAAAACAGACGAAAACAGTTAATTATCAAAGTCGAAATATCTAATCAAAAGGCGGAAATAGCTGAACGTTGCGTAGCAGCAGGTCTTTGGAACCACAAACATCAACAAGTAGATAACTGAGAAATGGGAGATGTTGGAGTTTTATCAAGTGTCCTTTTGAGGGCCTTTCTTGGCAGCTTCTGCGGCTGCCTTTTCAGCCTCGATCTCGGCCACAATGGCGTCAATTTCAGCTTCCTCTAGCTGGCGCAAACCAGTATCCTCCCGTGTCATGACAGCAACCTCAATGTTCTTTCCTCCGCTCTCAACTACCTGGAAATGCAAAGGCGATGATGTCAGCTCAAACTATTAAAGTCCTGAAAGAAGCAAAACATCAAGTATCTGTTTAGGCGAATTGGTAGGAGAGGTGGACCTCAAGGAGAGCACGGATAGCGAGTTTAAGAGTTTCTTGGGCAGAGGTTTCTTTGTAGTTTTTCTCGAGAAATTCCCTAATAGAGTTGGAGTTTCTGCCGGTGGCATTGGCTTTCCAAGCAGAGAAAGTGCCAGACGGATCAGTCTGATAGAGGGATGGGAGACGAGAGTAAGGGTCAAAGCCGACGATAAGAGTAGAAAGACCAAAGGGTCTGACACCACCGCTCTGGGTATACTTCTGCTGAAGACCCGCGATGTAGCGAGTGATGTACTCAACAGTGACTGGGTCCTCAAGAGTAAGCCTGTGGCTTTGACACTCAATCCGTGCCTTGTTGATCAACACACGGGCATCTGCCTTGAGTCCCGCGCATGCCAAGGCAATGTGGTTATCGAGGCTCACAATTTTCCGGGCTGATCTGTCAGAAGCAGCAACCAAACACACAAGTCCAACAGTTTATATCAGAGAAACGAAGCTTTGATACTCGTATAAAAGAGACATTCGCATTAGGAATTTCACATCATTTCTTGATTGGAAATTAAGCACTAGAGTTCTCAGACTAAACATTCGTATACATATACCAAACTAAGCAAGCATTGGTATCAACATTGTTCACTCAGCTAGCACCAACTAAGCAAAGATGGAAACATAACCTAGAATCCTGAAGCTTAGGGGTAGATTTCTTCTCGACGGCGAGGACGACTGTGTCGGTGCCGCGGACTCCGACGGCAGCGTTACCCTTGCGGACGGCTTCTAGGGCGTACTCTACTTGAAAGAGGTGACCGTCGGGGGAGAATACGGTAATTGCTCGATCGTATCTAGCCATCTCTCTTCGCTCCGATTTCTACTCTCCGGTGACGGATCCACTTTGCTCTCCGTTTTCAGGATCGATCCCCCGACTTAACCCACAAGCCCAAACTAAAGTGCTTCAGGACCCTTTAATGGGCCTTAACTGAGCTTCAATAGCCCAAACTATAGTGCTTCAGATCCCTCTGATGGGCCTTAACTGAGCTTCAATAGCCCAAACTAAAGTGCTTCAGAATCCTTTAATGGGCCTTAACTGAGCTTCGATAGCCCAAACTAAAGTGCTTCAGATCCCTTTAATAGGCCTAAATTGAGTTTTAATAGCCCAAAAAAGAAGTGCGTCAGATCCCTTTAATGGGTCTAAACTGAGTTTCAATAGCCCAGCTTCAATAGCCCAAACTCAAGTGCTTTAGATCCCTTTAATAGGCCTTAACTAAGCTTCAATAGCCCAAAACAGAAGTGCTTTAGATCCCTTTAATGGGCCTAAACTGAGTTTCAATAGCCCAGCTTCAATAGCCCAAACTAAAGTGCTTCAGATACCTTTAATGGGTCTCAATCGAGAATCAATAGCCCAAACTAAAGTGCTTCAGATACCTTTAATGGGCCTAAACTGAGCTTCGATAGTCCAAAAACAGAAGTGCATCAGATTCCCTTAAAGGGCCTCAACTGAGTTTCAATAGCCCAAACTAAAGTGCTTCAGATCCCTTTAATGGGCCTTAACTGAGCTTCAATAGCCCAAAACAAAAGTGCATCAGATCTCTTTAATGGACCTAAACCGAGTTTCAATAGCCCAAATTAAAGTGCTTCAGATCCCTTTAACGGGCCTTAACTGAGCTTCAATAGCCCAAAACAAAAGTGTTTCAGATCCCTTTAATGGGCCTAAACTGAGTTTCAATAGCCCAAACTAAAGTGCTTCAGATCCCTTTAATGGGTCCTAACTGAGCTTCAATAGCCCAAAACAAAAGTGCTTCAGATCCCTTTAATGGGCCTAAACTGAGTTTTCAATAGCCCAGCTTCAATAGCGCAAACTAAAATGCTTCAGATCCCTTTAATGGTCCTTAACTGAGCTTCAATAGCCCAAAACAGAAGTGCTTCATATCCCTTTAATGGGCCTAAACTGAGTTTCAATAGACCAAAACTTTCTGAACAGCAGGCCCATTCTAGAATCGAATGAAGAAGTTTCTTCCCGCGCGTTCCAACTGTCAAAGACACTCTCTCTCCCTTCTACTCAACTGTTAACGAAATAACTCTTGAGATTTCATTCATATGAGACGAATCATTCGATAAATAAAAAAATTCTAAGACGAACAAGGTTACATTGGCGGAATCATATTCCCAGGATTAACTTTCTTCGTCTCCGTTGTTTTGCAGTTTTCTGAGAAAACTCAAGCATAAAAGTACGAATCTCCATGGGACCAAGCTCTACAACTAGAGCGGAGCTGTCAAGGGGTCCGCCTCTCAGCGGTAGAGAAGAAGGTTTCTTGGCTTCTCCCTCCACTTTCCACCTCATCTTCTCCTTCATCTTAGCCTTCTCTTGATTTGTACCCAAACTCATTTCTTTCACTTGTTTGATCTACTCAAAAAAGAATTTACATTTTTTCAAATCGTTGGACTCATCTAATCATGTAGATAGATGGGATGAGCAAGTGTTTTCTTACTATTTTCCCGGAGAACAACTTCTTCAGCTCAACTTTAGCGAGTTTCGAGTAATCACTGTCTTCTCCAGCCTGTAAACAGCACTCAAAAGCAGTTTGATCGATCACTCAAGAGTCATCATAGCCCATATTCAAGAACAAAAACTCAAAATGTACCTCGTAGAGATGAGCCAGGCGTAGAAGGACATTCCCGAGTTCAAGCTCCTCAAGAGTGATGAGAGCGATGTTTGGAGGCAAAGTGTAGAGAGGATCCATGGCATAACCTTTGACACAAGTGGAGCCTTTCCATTTCTCTTTGTTGTCGTGTGTGAATGCCATTAGAAGAGGCGAGTATATTTCCTGGCCAGTCTCTCGTCTCCACCGCCCTCCTTCTCCTACCGGATTTATGCTTACATAATAATTCCCACGAACCTGCATTTACACAAAGCAAGTTGGATCAACAAGAGTGTTTCCCTCAACACCTACTATTTCACTATTAGTTACCCATACAGTTAATCCTGAGCAGGCACCATTGACACACACTTTTTCCTCAAGGCTCTCCTCTACTCCTCTCGAGTCATCTATGGTCGTACGCCTGTTTCCATGTTTTCATTATTTCAACTATAAACAGCAATGTTTCTTCTTCTATTAAAATTCCAGTATATCAAATTTGGAACCTGTGAAGCATCAATTCTATTTCACCGTCCTTAATACTAGCACCCCCAGTAGCCCGATCAACCAACACCGACAACTCTGCTTTCTCGTCTTTTGTGTACATTCCGAGATTAAGCTGAACAAATGCACACAAACAAAGCTTTTAACACTTATCTAACACTTGACCACCTACCTACTCCAAATTTCTCTTGATTTTGCAATTTTGCATGTTTACCGGATAGTAGTTTCCTGCTATTGGTTCATTCACTTTGAGAAGCCAATCTGTTCTTTTATCCCTTACCTGCATCAGAGCGTAGATTCTATTATAAAAATACCATACTAATTCTATTTATTGCCACCGGACAACACAACCTCATACAAGCTTGCATAATATGAGAGAAGATAGAGAATTCTAGGTACCCGTTCCAGAAAGTCTCTTCCGTTTGAGTCAGTATAGAACGCCTTATCTGTACTCATATTTGTTACCATTCGTGTAATCACCTCTTTTCCCATGTTATCTCTACCAACAGGAATTGGACCAATCTGATAAAAAAATATGAGCCTTGAAAAACATTTCTTTCCAAGGAATCTGAATTGGAGTTTAGGGGTAACACTCACAGTGTACTCAAACTCGCCATGCTCTTTATCTTTGTACACTCTTATTACCTATATGACACGAATCTGAATCAACTAATGATTCTTATATAGATAACCACCATCAATTGCCAATCACACAAAACTTTGAGAGTCACATACCTGTGCCACCCAAGGACTAAACTGCTGGTGCACCTCATCTACTAGAGGCCCACGCACGATCTTCAAATTTGGCTGCGCATTATACCGTAGCCAATAAAAGCATCAGTACTTGACTCATGGTCCATATCTTCCAAACAAGTGCTCGTATGGATCTTTTATTAATCTAGTTTTACTTGTATTTCCAGAGTAAAATTAGTGTTTATAAGAAGACTATTATCCTGGAGAATATGGCAGTCTACATATAACTAGTGTGTGGAAGAACAAAGAAAAGCTATAAAAAAGAAAATTAATCCTATATCTTGATGATAGAAACTCAGCTTAGTGCTCTTGGAGTATACAGTTAGAGTCTACATTTATGTATGGCTATATAGTAGTACTGATTCATAGACTCACTTTTGACGAAACAGCATACGCCATAGAAGCATTCGGTCGAAAAATATATGCACCGGAAACCTGAGAATTTTTTGCGTCCCCCACATTTGAAGCATACCATAAATAGTTCTGATGCACCAGTATGTTAGCCTGTAATGTATTATTAGAAACAATTGTATTGGATTCTTTCGTGTAACCATGTTCCAGGATTTTTCAGAGGGCAAGAGTAAACGAAACATTACTCCTGTCCTGGAGTTGTACATCCGCTCGAGAAGACCAGAATCGGGAGAGAACAAAATCTTTAGATTTCCTGGACCAATTTCAGTCATATCCTCCACTGGAGTAAACACTGCTGGAGAATGTCTGTGTTTGTTTCTTCCTATATCATCATGCATAATACGAAAAGAGAATCATGAGTGTCTGTGTTTGTAGCTTCTCTATCGAATTTGAACAGGTATGCTTGAGACTTTCTTTCCATACCTTTCCCGCTTGCTTTAGATATGAAGAATGTGTTCCAACCAAGTGGCGGCACTGTTGCTTTAAACACGAGCCAATACTTCGGAGTCTGCTGTGAAGATATTCCCAAATAAGCTTTTGTATAGTTACTTCTCAGGTTGCTCGTGACATTATCCATGGGGATGTATTGAGCATCAAGGTTGTTTCCAGATGAATCTTCCACGCTTAGACCTGCATCTTTGACCTGGATACATACCGAGACTCTTAGTACAACAGAGAAATTGTGACTCTCCATTATTGACCTCAAAGAAGCAAAGTACACTAGATATAGAAAGAGGATGGAATCTAACCGGTATCCTCACGATTTCTGTACGATTCCATCCTAGGGAGTTGTAGGCCACCAGAATCTGAATCAAGATCAAATACTGAGACTGTTGAAGCCCAAACTGAGACCTGAGAGCTATATCTTAACGATTATGGAATTACCAAGCTCTTCTGGCCTGAAATGGTCTCTTCCGTCGCTGGACAATAGCTGATATTCATTAACGGGCACTGCTCATAAGTGAAAAAAGAAAAACACTCACTATCATGAAAAGGGATTTAGAAAACCAAAACAAGTTTCAAGGAGAAGTAACCTGGCTGAATGCTATCTCAGACTCTGTCTGTGGCTTTTTCAGTAAGCGTGCCAGCGCAGAATTCACCACAGCTTCTGCCTAGGGAATATACGATGAATTCAATTACTCTGATCAAAAATAGAATTCCGGTGTGTTTGTTAGTACCTCAGAAGCACCAAGGGCTAGGCGTTTGATGTAATCATCTGTTACATGCTGCTTGGCAGTTCCAGTGACAGCATCATGGTGCTGCGCTACTCCTAAAGCATCCCCAAGGCTGCAAGTGTTTGGACCTCCAGATTTCTTGCCCACCAGAAACTCAAGTTGCCTTGCAGCCTGTTTTGATAAGAAAAGGCTCTGTGTTGGTGTTCAAAATTTCATTGAAAGGAAACTGAAATCAGACAGTTTGATGGTACCAAGTAGTATCCGCTAAGAGCCCGAACATATCGTTTAAAAGCAGGGCGGCTGGTGAAGTAGCCAGTCCAGTAGGCGTTTTTCCGATCCGCATATCTACAATAAACATATCGTTTAGAAAGTGAAACATAAATCAAGAATGCAGACAGTAAGTCACTCACGGGAAAAAGTCATCTGTCTTGAGAGGCCAAGTGACATTATTGGCATCATTCTTGGCATCAACGTAGAGAGATGGTGTGGAGTACAAGGCGTTCACACGGCCATCCTTTGGAAAAAAAAGTTGAAATTGAATTTGAGAGAATGTGGATCCAAAAGAGTAGAGAGATAGAGAAAAGGAAAGAAAGAAGAGAAACCTTGTTAACATAATGGATCAGCTTGTCCATTTGTCTGAACCAAGACTCGGCGAACTGGTACTGAAAATCATCACCCATTGTCCACATCACATGGTTCCCTCGGCTCACATTGGCCTATGCATATCCCCATTGAATTAGTTGAAAAGCTTCAGAAGAATAAGCCAAGAAAGCAATAAAGAAAACTTACATAAAAGAGAGAAGCATTGACGAAACTATCAACCATATCCTTGACGTTGTAGGCATCGAAACGAGGGTCGTCCTGGAGGGGCACGTAATCATCGCTGACTTCATAATGAAAGCCAGTGGGAGGGCCGTAATGAACTGGGAAGACATGGGTGAATATCTGAGAAGAAGAGGCCAAAGTTTTGGATCCTCTCCAGATGAATTCCAGGGATTTCTCTCCCTTGCGCTTCTTTCTGTCTTGGTAATCGATCCTCGCGAAATGCAGTGAATCAAACCCTAGCTGCACCCACCATAATTTGGTATAAGAAAACAGACTGACAAGTGAGAGTACTTTAATTGATTCAAGGGAAGCTAAGGACCTCTGCTCCGAGGAGGTAAGCTTGGAGAGAGGAATGGCCAAAGGAATCGATTTGCCAAGCGGCACGTGGAGTTGTATTGAATTGCTGCTTTATAAACCGATGCCCTAACGTCATCTGGTCGATCATATCTATGTAATGGCACGTTGCTTCGTCGTTCATACTCCATCCTCCATTGCTGCACCCACATTCAGTGAAATTGTGAATTCTGATCCCAAAAATGATCAAATACGTGGTGGTGCGAACAACTTACACAAACTCAAGCTGTCCGGACTTCACAAGCCTTGTCACTAGTTCTTGTGTCTCGGGCCTTTGTTCTTCCCACCAACGCGTAAAGAACGCCTTTTTAGAAGAAGAAAAATCTAACATATTCACATTGAGACCACACAAGATAATTAATAAGTAAAACATTGATTAGCTCAAAGCGATTTCTTCACCATTTCAGCGAACACAAACTTCCTATTGGGATCACGGCGCAGCGAATCCACCACTGAGTCCAGCACGTTCCTCACGCATGCGTTCTGATTCAAAACTAATCAATCCTTCAAGATATAGAGTACTGTTTACGTGTATCCATATATATATATATATATATATATATATT
>KE155508.1:94107-112384 GCA_000411075.1 Sisymbrium irio
TCTTGTGAGACTCCTGAGCCGATGGTGAACTCGGCTAGAGTGGCCGGGGGGATCGCCCCAGCTCCGTTGCATTCCACCTGACCGGAACCGCAGTCTCCGACGAGGCAGAAGCCGTGACCTTGGTCGTCGAAGTTGCAGCCGGTTCGGCCCCAGAAGCGTCCTGACCAACCGGCCGGAGCTAGGAAAGAACGGGAGTCGCCTTTAGGAAGCTCGAAACCGGTGGTGTCGAGCTTGGAGCTGTCGGCGCTCGCGAGAAATCCGGGCCAGACGGTGAAATCACACTTGTTGACTAATGTAAACGTTGCGCCGTTAACATCTGCAGTGTCCCATAAAATCGGTGACTATATTAGTGGATTCTATCCATGTCCTGAAATGAGTATGGTGGCTTGGCTTACCTCTATAGACGTAGCAGAGAAGCAAGGTAAGATGAACTTTCATACGGAGATAAGAGAGAGCCATCAACTATTTTCGTCGGAGAGGAAAAAGCAAACAAAACAGGGAAGAAGAAAGAAAGGACTGATGATGATGATAAATGGCGGGAGAAGAGAAGGAGCTACTCTGTTTAACACTCCCTTCACAGCTGCTACTTATTTTATATACTCGGCGTCAGATACGTGTCACGATGTGCATTATTAAGACCAATGACAGGCCACTCACTCTCCACCGTCTAGTGACGTGCCCAAGTATTAGTGGTTAGTGGACGAAAGTTTTGAGCGCTAGTTCCGAGAAAATTACCAAATTGAAAAAACATGTGTTTCTTGACACGTATAGTCCCATCTTTTAATTTTCTCCGATTGAAATCAAAAAGCTAAGTCTAAGTCCAAAAGTAAAAAGGTTAACGTTAACCATCTTAGAAAAGAAATTTAACGAAACATGATCTGCTGCTATTTTCACAGTTTGTAGACTGAACATGTAAACATATACTTTCCACAAAACCCACTGTATTGTTGCAAGAAATATAATATGATGGATAAGGAAGTGAGAAAGAGTAATCTGGTGGTAAACTGGTAATGATGCTCTCTGTTGATTGTTGATGAAAAACCTCCCATGAACAAAAGTCAAGGAAGAAGAAAGATGCAGAAGAAAATGAAGAGTTGACAATGGCATCAGTTTTATCTACATAATAATAATATAATAAATCCCTCACAAGCTTCCTCAGTAGACTTCCACATTCCACTGCTCACTCCTCTTCAATTGCTTCTTGTACTCGAACCAATCGATCCCTGTTCAAAAGCAAGTTAAGACCATGTGCAGAGAGAGAGACTTGGGTAGTTCCCAAAAACGAAATGAAATGAAATGAATGTGCCTTACCATCTTTAGCAGCAAGTGAGACCATGATCTCATCGATACCCTTCTCCATACCCTTGAGACCACACATGTAAACAAAGGTGTTGTCTTTCTTCAGCAACTCCCACAGCTCTTCTGCATACTCTGCCATTCTTGTCTGTATGTACATTTTCTCTCCCTTCTCGTTCGTCTGCTCTCTGCTCACCGCAAAGTCCAGCCTGAATTTTTCTGGGTTCTTCTCCTTCATCTTCTCAAACTCCTGTCATTATTTATCCACAGTTCCACACGGTGTCAACCACCTCTTCGTACAAGACAATTAGCTTACTGAGTAAAGTGACTAGGATTACCTCCTTATATAGCAGCGTGCTGCTTGTGGGTACACCCAAGAAGAGCCATGCCAAGCCATTGAACTACATACACATATACAGAGAGAGTGAGACACACAATAAAGCCAGCGATGTCAGTTGGTGAGTGCTGTAATTGGCAACAACTGTGTTTCAGAGAGTTTGCTCTTGGTTTTACCTTGTAGTCTTCGTGCTCCTCAAAGAACATTTTCCACAAAAATGATCTGAATGGAGCTATTCCAGTTCCTGTTCCAAGCTAAGGAAACGGGACAATAAAAAACAAGAAGTAATCACTACGAGTGTTGATTATATAACTTGAAATCTTCTTCTCCACGTGAGGCCATTATATTATACATACCATGATGATGGTGGCATTTGGGTCTTTCGGCATAAGCATTTCCTTCCCAACTGGTCCAGTGATCTTTGCTTCATCGCCCGGCTTCAAGTCACCTAAAACATAAAACAAACACTAAGAAGAGTTTTAAACCGTAATCAAAACCCATTAATTGTGCTTCTTCTTCGTCTTACATAAGAAGTTGGAGCAGACTCCCTTAACAAGTTCTCCGGCTTCGTTTGTGTAAACCAATCTCTTGACACAGAGAGAAACCTGCACAACAAAGCATTGCAGATAAGAGAAGATCAAGTGTGTAACTTCGTCTTCACTGTTTACTAGTCAGAGGGAAAGCTCACGGTTTTGGAGTCTCCGAAGTCACCAATGGCACTGCTGGCGATTGAATATAACCTCAGCTTGTGGGGCTTCCCGTTCTTGTCAATTCCTTCTGGAATGATTCCTATCGACTGTCCTTCTCTGTACGGAACCTCACCTAATCCATCATAGTTTTATACCAAACAACTAATCAAATCTCACCCTCTCGTACTATACGAGAACATGACGCTAAATGTAATGCAGTAGGAGAAAAAACAAAACTTTCTAATGACGATGGGGAGAAGCGTACCTTCGGTGCTGAAGACGATGTGCCAGGTTTCACCGGGAGCATCATCCCCAGTGATCCTGGTGTTCAAGAGGACTCGACCAGTGTAAGGGTCCTTAGGTTTGAATTTGTTGACGACAATTCCTTCTTCCTGTTTCTTTGACTCCTTCTTTACTTTCACTGGCGCCTCTGTTGCCTCTGTTGTCACCTGAGCCTTCACTCTGCCCCCAATACTAGCGTCTCTGTAGCACAGTGTGCTCTGTAGGTACCAATCATGCATGTCATCAATAGATAGAACAAAAATATCTAGACTTTATGTATTCTTTTGTCATACTCAGAAACCTGTCTGATTAAAACGATGATAAAAAGGAAGGAAATGATACCTTGTTGAGGAAAATCCTTTGAGGGGAGACGAAGGAGGTTTTGGTGGCAAGAGAAGAGGACTTGGATGAAGGAAAAGAGACCGCAGCACTTATAGCAGCAGCCATGTTTGATCAGAATGGAAGAAGAAGAAGAAGTAGTAGAGATGGGCTTCTGTCTTTCTTATGGCAAAAAAAGAGATCAAAGAAAAAAATGTTAGAGTAAGCTATAATTGATCAGGTTGTGATTGGATGTGTAGATTGTGTGAAGGAAAATGCGAGGCCAAGTGTAAGAGGATAAGTTATTACAGCTTATCATTGTCCCAGTTTAGCCATTTCCGATTTCATGCGCCTAATTGTTTACATATCACACTCATCCATCCAAACAAAAATATGTTCACACATCAGTGGCTATATCCTTCACAATCTGGTAGTTATTGGGCTTCTACATGACGGGCTTAATCAGTTAACAATGGGCCTCCTGGACTCATCTACTTTGACTGTTTGTTTGACATGTAGTCTTCCCTCACTTTGTTGTCGATGGTCACAGGCAGTTTGACATGAGACCTTACTTGCTAATAATGTTGTCTCCACATACACCACCACCTTTCATTCCATATTACAGGAATTAGTTCAAAAAGGCTTAAACAATAAATGATATCGTCTGCAGATAGTTGAATCTGTACGGAAAAGATAAAACAGAGAGAGGGAAAAAGATCAACTACAAAATAAAACTCCAGCCTTAATCTTCTTGCTTTACACGAAGGTGCTAGGTGGTGGTATTACACAACAAGGTATAATGCATTCGCTATTCAAGAAATCAACATCAAAATTGAAACAATGAATCAATTGAAAGTGAAACCCCTTGAGCCTTTTGACTGGTAAAGGTCCAGTCTACCCTTAGCCTCCTGCAACAGAGCTTCTAAGCTCTCGAGCTGTGTAACCCAAGACTGCTTCGAAGCCCACTCCAACACAGCCAGAACCTCGTCCTTTGCGAGCTGTTCGCTGTCTGGAACATTGAGTGCTATGTAACATAAGAGCTCTAACGCCGGGATCTGAACGCCACTCTCTCCAAAGTAGGCCAACTGAACAAGATGTTTCCCTCCTCCAGCTTCTATGATACTCCTCGAATGATCTTTGTGCAAGTAATTCTCCGTGCAGGCGAACTTGGTGAGGGCAACCGCTGCTTCCGCTGTCACATCAGGCTCTCGTTCGTCCAGAAGTTTCACCAGAGGCCCAATCATTCGTGTCTCTGTTGCTCTGAATGTTCTAGCAAGGTTCCCGATGGTTCTGATGCAGGGGATGAGCAGCTCGGAATCCGCGATTTCGATGATTCTAAGCACTTGATCAACCACAGCCTTGCAGGCCGCTGAGTTGGGCTTGAAAGCGGAGCGTCTAAGGTCAGCGTCCTGCTCTGCAACGCCCGTGATCTCCATCAACGCCATGGCTGAGTTGTATCTGACCTCTTCGTTGCCCTTGTCTATCAGAGAAGCGAAGCAAAGGAGAGCTCTTGACTCTGTGATGCTTTTGCAGATGGTAGGGTTGCCCTTGGCCAGCTTCCACAGCGCCCTGGCCGCCATCGCCTTGAGCTGACACTTGGTGGCTGCGTCTTCGAGCTCTCGAGTCTTGGAAGTAGAATTCTGGTGCTGCTGTAGATTGGATGGGGGCTTAACAGCGTTACTCTGGATCACACCATTGCTCGTTGACTTCTTGGGAGGAGGGTTCGCCCTAACCGCCATGGTGTTGACGACAACATTGTGCATCTGATTCGGCATTTGCTTCCCCGTCGGATGGGGAATGGAGCTCTGATCCTCGTCCGCACCCTTGGCCACGAAAGCGGCGGAGGAAGAGGAGTTCGGGTTTTCCTTGGCGAGAGCGACGGCGTGGTGGATGGAGGTAGCTTTGCCGTGGGTAATGGCGTACTTGCTGTAGTTGCTGTGCTCCTGGACAGTCTCGAACGCCAGGTGGCCGACGAGCAGGCGAATGGCGTTGTGCTGAGCGAACACGTCTTGGCACTTGGGGTGGTTGGAGACAAGCTCAGAGGTTGCCCAGGCAACCACGGCCTGGACCTTCATAGGACCTTCTTTGAGGATCTTGCCGAAGACGGAGCAGGCGCCGCCGTGGATCATGTGCTCGACGCTCTCGGGGTCTCGACCGAGTAAGCCTAAGGCACGGGCGGCGTTCTCTTGGCCGTCCGGTTTCCCTTCCTTGAGGAGGCGAAGGAGAGGGGTAACACCTCCTTCCTCGATGATAAGCTTGGTGTAGCGATCGTTGTCACGCGCGAGGGAGACGAGGGAGGCGGCAGCGTCGGAGCGGTCTTCAAGGGATCCGGTGTGGAGAATAGCAATCTGCTCCCAGATCAGGCAGAGGATGGGCTCGTTGGCGGCGATTGGTGGGAGACCAAGGTAACCGGCGTCGCCACGATCCTCGGCGGGAGCGGAGACGCGGAGGAGCCAGGAGACGTCACCGATGGAGTTCTCCAACTGAGCGGACATCTTGCGGAAGGCGGCGGCGGGGATGATGGTGAAGACGCGCTTCATGAGGCCGTTGGCTTTGCACTTGACGACGAGGGAGTGAGCCTTCTCCAGCATCTGCTCCGTGTCATCGATGATCCGCCGAGTGGGTCGCTCGTACAGGTCGGAGCTAGCGCGTGCAGCCTGGCGGAGTAGACCGGCGAGCTTCTCGGTCTTGGCCTTGAGTTCGCCGCACTCCTGCTTGAATGAACTAGCCTCATCAGCCGCTTTCACTACCTGGTCAGACAGTTGGATCGGCTTCGCCAGGATTTGCTTCACAATTTCCGCCATCGTCCGGATCAGATCAATGCCCAAATATATATATACAAATAATTATAAGAAAAAAAAAGCAGCGAGATTTGGAAACGCAAAGGGGTTAAACTTTGAGGAACTTTTGCCAAAACAGAAAAGGGATCAATGTCGGATTGGAATTGAGAAAGGAGAGAAACTGAATCGAATCAATCCATGAGGTGGTGGGCAAATGAATCGGACAAGACTCCTTCCTTCCTTTATTTTTCTTACTTCCTTTATTTTTCTTATGTCCGAAGACAAGGTCAAACGCGGCTGTTATTGCCGCTGCTTACACTGTCAAAGTCGCGTCGTTCTTCAGTCCAAAATGACCACCATACCCTTCCTTATTACTACGACTGACTTTTCCGCAATTTCGTGTAAATAACGACCACTTTTCTAATTGATGAATACCCCACTACACTACGTTTACGTATATAAATTAGACATATCTGTCTTTCTTTTCTTCATTAAAGATTTCTAAACAAAGGGGGAATGGAAATTTGGAAAATCATCAAATCTACTATATCCTTAGCATATATAATACACGTGAACACGTCCGTTTACATTCACACAACTAGCACACACAACATATAAATTGCAAATATTAGACTAACGTCATCGGCTCATCGCCGATATTAATCATTATTTTTTTTAAACGATTTGTTGGAGAGAATAGAACCACTCAGATCCTGGCTGGAGGAACATGTAAAACAATAGAATAAGAGTGTGCGTTGGTTTGGTGCTCTCTCACACACACACAATATAATATTATCAGAAGAATGGGAAAATATAAAAAATGGGACAAAATATGAGAGAATCAAATTACAGCTGGAATCTATCTTTCTTTTGTGCCCCTGCCCCCCACCCATTAATATTGGACCTGGTGGTATAGTCAGGAAATGCCACGTGGCGATCCCATATCCTCCCCCACCTGGTGACCCGAAAGGGAAGCGATCACCCAAACCACTCGCACTGTTTCTCTGGTTTGGTTGCCTCACCCAACAAACCAAACTAGTTACTTATCGTACAACCAACATTACATATATATATATTGATAAAACAATATCACATCCCAACAACAAATTACATTGCGCTGTGTCCATAGTACTCCTCTTCTTCTAGTAAACTACCGAGACACAGAGACAGAGATCGAGACAACCGCCCATCGTTGTAGAGACACAAAGAAAGATATCTCACAGAGGAAAAAATAATTATTGGGAATATTGTGATAGGTGAAGATAAAGAAAAAAGAATAAATTGGCTTACAAAGATGTATAATCGCAGAGAGCATGAAGCTTTTGCTCCATGCATGTTGAGTTAAGCTTGAGTCACAAGCTAATATATAAGATGATTAGGATCTAGATATAGATTTAGGAATTATCTAAACATAAAAATAAAAAAAATTAGAAATAAGGAAAGTTTATAAGTTTCTTAATCTATATAAAGAGATGCCGTGATATGATTTTAGGTTAGAGCTTTGAGAGAATAGAACTTTAAGAAAGAATATCTCTTTCACTCTTTTCTTCCCAGGCATAGCTTAATGTCGGATCCATATTTCGACGAAGTGGTGTTTCCCGATTTTAATGGTAGATTGCTGTTTCTTTTTGACAAAGATGAGGTAAAGAGCGAGCTTTTGAAACGTAAGTTACCAACAAAAAGATAGGAACAAAATAATCTTTTGTCTGAACAACAGAATCGTCATATCAAGAAGTCCAATATAACAATTATCGTAAATCGGTGTTATGACCTCCATTTGGAACCTCCTAACCCAACATTGATTATTGATACTTGCGATTGGTTTAGGGAGAAATTTCCTTTGTTTAGCAGTGTGTCCTTAGCAGCGACGTTATATTGCCCTAAGTCGATACAAAAATTGTGCACTTTTATAATTTTTATTATTTAAGATTTTAAATAAAAACAATAATTTTGAAAATACATTAATATGTTATATAAAAAATCAGATTTCATAATTTTTTATAGAAAAATAAAAATAGTAAAAAAAATATTGTTGAAATATTTATAAATAATGACTTAATCACATATTTTTGATACTTTCTAAGTTTGAGAAAATATTATGGAAAGGGAAAGAATTGAAAATGGATAAAAAACTAAACGGAATTCTCTTTTTTCTTACATATTTTTATTGTCTAAAGTTTTAATTATCATCTAAATAAAAATTTAACTAATATAATAATTAAAACTTTAACTAAGAATAAATTAAATCTATAAATATTACTAAAAAATTCAATAAACTATTATTCTAGTTAAATCATCAAACTTTATTTATTATCTATATTATTAAGAAAAAATATGTATATATTGAAAAAAAATTATTAAAAATCTTTTTTAAGAAAAAATTGATGCCCCAATCGATGGCTTCACCTGCTTGGCTTCTAAACCGGCTCTGGTCTCTAGAATATTTTGCTGCGCATTACAGTTTGAATAATCAAACTCACCGAGCTCTCAGATGATTGTTACTTGAACATTGAGGTTCTGAAGATGGGATTACAAGTCTTTGGACTGGATGAAATGATTAACAAAGAGGAAGAAAAACAGGAGATGAATCCTAGAAAACTGAGGAAGAAAAACAAGGGAAGAGGATGAATTGAAAAAATGGACTTAGAGACTGGGGTGGGGCAACAATAGAAAGAATCTTGTTGTAGTGCTTTTCTCTTTGAACTTAGTTATGACTTTCTCGTTTTATATTCAATAGATTATTACAAGTGTGACTTTCTCGTTTTATATTTGATGAGTTATTACAAATGTTTTATTTCCATAAGGAGAACAAAAAGGGTTTCTTATTGCAAATGTCTAAACTTTACAAGAACCGACGTTACACGCTGAATAATAAGACATTATATACAACCTTTACAAAGTTAAATCTGCATAATCTAAGATTCTTCATAAAATCTGTCAGCCTGGTCAGTGCCGGCTCAATAAAAAAGTAATTCCTGTGCTAGAATATTGTAATTTGACCCTTTTCTCACATTTTTTTAAACCAAAATTGGCCCTAATTTTTGGAAAATACACCTAAAAATACCTAAAATTTTTTTTTGGCCCTGAACAATTGCACACTCTGTACTCCCTCAAAGCTGCCACTGAGCCTGGTGGATGTACCATCAACTATTCCTGCACTGCATTCACCAAGAGTTTCTCGGTCAAGGACGAGAGCCTGACTACATCTGTTTTTACTTCAGCAATACAATCATTACTTCCCTCTAACCACTTTACCCTTCCTTATTACTACTACTGACTTTTCCGCACTTTCGTGTAAATAACTCCAATTGGTGAATATATATATACCCACCCCCCACTACACTGCAGTATATAAAATACGCATATCTGTGTTTTCTTTTCTTCATTGAAGATTTCTAAATAAAGGGGAATGAAAATTTGGAAAATCGTCAAATTAGTATACCGTTAGCATATACATATATAAACGTGACCACGTCCGTTTACATTCACATAACCTATAAATTGCAAATATTAGACTACTGTCATCGCCGATACTAATCATTGTTATATATCTTTCTTTAAACGAATTCGATGGAGAGAATAGAACCACTCAGATCCTGGCTGGAGGGAACATGTTAAACAAGAAAAGGGTGTGCGTTGGTTTGGTGCTCTCACACACACGCACACATAATAATATTATCAGAAGAATATGGGAAAATATAAAAAAGGGAACAAAATACGAGAGAATCAAATTACAGCTGGAATCTATCTTTCTTTTGTACCCCTGCCCGGACGGCCGAACCCATTAATATTGGACCTGGTATAGTCAGGAAATGCCACGTGGCGATCCCATAACCTCCCCCAAAGAGACTGATAATATGAAGGGATCACCCAAACCACACGCACTGTTTCTCTCGCTTGTTGTGTGAAGCAACAAACCAAACTAGTTACTTATCACTACAACCTCCCTCCCCCGAAAACCCACTTATCGTACAGCCAAGATTACATACATATATTGATAAGACAATATCACATCCCAACAACAAATTACATTGCGCTGTGTCCATAGTACTCCTCTTCTTCTAGTAAACTACCGAGGATTCCTGTGGCCTGCAGGGCTTAAAACTCTCTGCGAACTTATGCTCGCTGTTCTTAAAAGTCTCCTGAACTCATGCAGGCTTATTTTCCCGTCTCTGTCTATGTCTGCTTCATCCAGAAGTGGATCTATTGAGCCTCTTAACCCCGTGTGCTGATGAATTCACCAAACAAATACAAGCTTCATTTTTCTGTTTTTTCCAATAATCTACTCAACAAAAGAGAACAAGAGGTCTTATCTAGGTAAAAGCTTACCATTCTAAGCTCCTCAGGCGTTATGTACCCATCTTTATCAATGTCGAATTTCTCAAAAGCTGCTCTTGATCTTAGCTGCCATTTCTCTGAATCATGTTCTTCCAGTTGATGAACATGTAGTGCTGCTGCTACAAACTCTGTGAAGTCCACTAACCCATCTGTGTTGCTATCAATCTGTGTATACAATACAAAGGTGTCAGATTATATGGAAAGTGCATCTCTCTTTGATAAATGATATGCACCCACAGATAAAATTGAAATGGAAAAAAGAAAAAATGTAGCTACCGCTTGAAGGATCTCAGCAACTCGTGAATCCTTCAGTTTCCAAGGAAGATCTTTGGCAAGCGCCTGTATAGAAAGACAAATACGATACTCTCTTATCATGCATAGACATAATTAGTAGCATTGTTGTTAAAGCAAATTTGCCATAAAGTTCACTGACCTGTCTCATCTCCTCAAGACTAATGACACCATTTTTATCCACATCAATTGCATCAAACTGATCTCTGAGGTCAGAAATCTCTGCCTCGTCCAGTGTGCTAGCAAGCGCCTGCCGAAAGGGGACACAAAGCATAAGAGCACTTTCCTAATCTCTCTCTGTATATATTTTTTTCATAAAACTTCCTTGTTTGTCTTACCCGTAAAGCGAACTGCTTTAGACGACTGTATCTCACAAACTGACGTAAGTTGTTCAGAACTGAAATGTCGACAGGGATATCAGTGGCATTCCCTCCTTCTCTAACCCACGCATGTGCTGCAAAGGCAAGAGACAAAAGAGTATTAGTCTAAAGATTCTGTTGCTGATGATTAAATCACCAACAAGTACTACTCGAAAGAAAAGGACCACACATACACAGGGCTTGCGCAGCAGTTAGGCGCGCTCGAGGGTCTTTGACAAGTAACTTTTTAACAAAATCTTTCGCGCTGTCACTTATAGTTGACCATGGTTTACGACGGAAGTCAGGTTTGTTCTTTAAGACCTACAAACAAAATTTTGAAAGAGGTTTGATACGTAGTCGGAAAGAAAAAATAAACGCGAAGAGTATCTCTGTGTAGAAATCCAATGAAAGGATATTTGAACTACACCTCCTTAAATATACCGTCCTCTGTCCTATCCCAGAAAGGCCGCCTTCCACAGAGTAAAATATAGGTAATAACACCAATGCTCCACACATCCGATTCAGGCCCTGATCTGCGCTTCAGTACTTCGGGAGCAACATAATAGGCGCTACCAACAATGTCATGGAATCTTTTCCCTGAGAAAGATTGAGTATGAGTTGTTACACACACAAAAAAAAAAAATCAACAGAAAAAGCTCTACCACTTAGTCTGTGAGGTTCTACTTACCTGGTTTAATAAAATCCGATAAACCAAAATCCGTAGCCTTTAGGGGCGAATCCAGTTTAGCTGATTTGAACAAAAAATTCTGCAAAAAATTGGAAGAGGAAAGCAAAAGAGAAGGTTATTTATTAGAAAGAAATCACAAGTTGGTAAAGAGTTAGAGAAGAGAATGTATACCTCTGGTTTCATATCTCTATGTACAAGACCATGTAGATGACATTCACCTGCGACTTTGAGCATCTGCCTTACGACAACCGCTGCATCTTTCTCGGAGTAACGACTGTCTTTCCTGAGAAAAAGAAAAGCGTGAGTAAAGAGAGAAGGAGGGATGGGTAAGTAATAGTGAGGACGATGAGAGAGATGGTAACTTGGATAATATGCGATCCAGCAACTCGCCTCCCTCGCACAACCTAGAGAAAAGGGCAAAGAGTCAGTCAAATGTGAATGGCGATAATAGAGTAAAAAGGAGGAGGAAGGACTCACTCCATAACTATATAGACGTAGTCGTCGTCCTCAAAGGCATTGTAAAACTGTACAACGTTCTCGTGGCCTGAAAGAGCTTTAAGAATCTGAACCTCTCGCTTCACGTCCTCAACCGCAATAGGAAGAACCATCTGTGAGCAACAACACAGTGAGTGACCGAAAAAGCAGTGGGGAGAGAATCAAACGATGATACACAATCCGAATTAGAAAGAGGAAACAGTGTAAAGTAAAATAATATTAGTTTATTTAGTCAATGCGAATGCGAATGTGAATCCATCCATATTGAATCAAAACATATATACATAGAATCTGCGATTGAAATTGAATAGTTGTATATAAATGGAAAGAAACAAAGTGAATCGAAACCCTAATAATATCTGGGATGAGGATGAGTAATAATACCTTACTCTTATCGAGTCTCTTGACGGCGACACGATCGCCATTGGCCTTGTCGATGGCAACGTAAGTGTAGCCGAATTGGCCATGACCCAGCAGCTTGCCGATGGTGTATT
Organism: Sisymbrium irio; assembly: GCA_000411075.1. NCBI lineage: Eukaryota > Viridiplantae > Streptophyta > Magnoliopsida > Brassicales > Brassicaceae > Sisymbrium > Sisymbrium irio. Next base: position 106,475 of record KE155508.1, read on the forward strand.
GGTCGTGGAAATCTCTGGCGTATCCAAAGTCGGTGCGCTTCCCGCATGGGATGGACCCGGTTCTCCGCTTCGTGGTCGATGCCTTGTCCTTCTCCGGAGTCTTAGTGTTTGGCTTCTTACATGTTCCTCCTTTATGAGCCTTGTTGTTCGCCTGACTACTTCTTCTGCTGCTGCTCGCACCAGTCACTCTTATTGCCGAGAAACACACACCCATGTCTTTGATCCGAGGGAGAGAGAGATTCAGAAACACCAAGAGAGATTACAGTCGAGCATGGATTGATTTGGAGTTGAGATGAGAGGTAGTGGGAGAAGATTTAATAAACTAACAAAATACAAAAATGAAAAAGAGAAGAAGAAGAGAGGAAGGAGAAGAGCGTTGAGTTGGTCAAACCCAAAGAGCGAGTGAACGACGAAACATCCTTTCGACTTTCCTCCCTTCCTCCCCCGACCCTTTGCCTTTTCTTCTTTTCTTTTTTTTTTACCTTTTCTACTTGTTCACTTTTAATACAACCTGGGATTTTTAACTGCCATTTCTCTTTACGACAGGACAGTAAAGGCCTCGGACGACTCTGGTGTGAAAGCCAAGACTAATTTGAAGCTCCATTCCGGGCCCCAACACACTTCACACTAGCTCCTTAACCAACACAAATATCACTCACTTGCATTATTGTTACATATTCCTATTATATATATTCCGCACGAAATTATGCACACATTTATTATAATCCTAACCAACTCTATACAGTTATACACCCCACCCTAGCCTCTCTTCGATTCAAGTCGCTTTCTCCAACATCCAACTCTCTGCCTCCGTAATTTCCCTCCAATTTTATGATCCAAACCTAAGTAATCTTTGATTTTCTGCTCGTTACTTTTTTGGTCTACCAAGCTGACTTGGTCTTTTCTAACAAATTTTCCATTCAAATCAGTCTTTTTATTTTTGGTTGAATACTACTAATCTTATTATATACCTATTTCTTATCTGATGCGTATACGTTTTGTATTTTCGCTACGTCTAATGAATTCTTCTTAATCGGAGACACATTCACACGCACACAGTGAATCGTGTTTCGTGAGCGAGGAACGTAACAACAAATTATATTTTTTCTCAAAATGGGTGACGGTGAATCACTTTCACGTGCCGCGCCAACGCACAATCGTATTCCAATGACTCTTGAATTGGTACTGTCAAATAAATATGTTAATTAATGGAAGAAATTAGTATATTGGAAGCCATTGTTAGAACAAGTAATTAATTAACCATATGGGGGATATTCGATGTCTGCAGTAATCATGACGGGAAGCACTTACTTTAGCAGTATGAATCTGAACTGCTTTTGCTTCTTCTTATTTTTCAATATTGTTGCCCAGGTAGAAAAACGTGTGTCATGTTAGCCTAAACAAATGCACCTAACATATTATATACATACCGTACATCTAAAAATATTAATTGAAGATATTGGGCCTTTCTTTAGAAGTTTTTGATCACTAATTAGCCAACTTGGCTTCCAAGACGTTCCATGTTGAAGGCCTATCGTGAGCTCACATGGTTAATGAATTTATTTGGCACTAACAAAAACCATACGAAAGCGTTATTACTTTCTAAATTTACGGCGGATCTCCCGTGAGGCAGAACCGGACCTGTCTTTCTTTATTTTCCTTTCTCAGAACATCATCCCTGAAGCTACTCTTTTCAGCTCTATAGTTGTCGCCACGGACATCATCCTCTACAAAAAAAAGGAGTAACCATTTATGTCTCTCACCAACAGTCTCTCATCACCAAGTAAGTTGCCTTCACCTCTCTTCCTCAGTGACCGCATGCATTTCTGCGTTATGTCTCCGGATTTTTCACTATACATGCAACTTAAGAGGGTGATAATTGGATTTATCTTATGATTTTCCCATCCTATTTATCAACTATGTATTATTGAAAGAAAAAAAAACCCAATAGATATATTTTTCTCTTTTTATATAGTTGACTTTTCATAAATTAAATATATCATTCTTTTCGGTATGATAAGAAAATGTTAATTACCACCATATGGCCAACTTAACTAAATGTTGTATTTCTTGTAGCAAAGTATTATCTCACAATGAAACAATGACTGAAAATGTATTATACTTTGTGGAATATATATAGCCTAGTAGGTTTATAAAATGGGAAAGTCTGTTTTCTTGGGTTAGAAAATATATGGAAAAATATTCTTCATTAGTTGTTTGACCAAAGAATAATGCAATGCATTAACTATTATATGATAGCTTTTGATAAAAAATAATGACGTGGGCCAATAAAGAGACTGTGGGCTTGTAATTGAGGCGTAAAAAGGGACGATGAAGGCCCATAATCGCCACATCCAAGGAAAGTCAGGTCCCAACGGCTAGTTTTCTGAAACGGCTCCTTCCATTCCTGTACGAGAGAGTAGTCCAAACGGCTAGTTTATTTCAAAACCCTATTCCTCCTTCTACTCTCGCCTTTAAATACCAACCAACGCCGAGACAAACACCACACCCATTTGTCTATTTCCCTCATAACATCTTTTCTATTCTTCTTCCCCGATCCGTTCAACTTCCCAAGAAACTAATTAAATCTTGAGATCTAAATCCTCGATGGAGACACCATCATCAACGAGAAGAGTCACGAGGTCTCAGACCCTCTCCGCCATGAAAAACTCTGCCACCAACCAACTCTTATCATCAAGTAAGCCCCCAATCGATATTCTTTTCCCAATTCAATAACCGTGTCCGAATTGTTGGTTGGAGAATCTCGGTTTGTCTTTGTGGATCCTGATTTCTGAATTTTCTCCATTCAGAGAAAACGATCTAATTATATCAAATAGCGTTTCTGAATCTGATCGCTAGTTTGCTTTTTTTCATCTCCTGCAGAGAAACAAGAGGAGTCGGGAAAATGTCAGTCGAAATCAAGACAGAGAAACGCTGCAAAACCGAAGAAAGCGTTGTTCGACATAACCAACGACTCGCCGATCGTAGGACTGGCGGTGCAGACTCCATCTTCGGGAGTGGTGGCGAAGAGGAATATGAGTAGGATCAAGAGCACTTCTGGGTCTGGCGAGGCTCTCTTGAGAGGCCAGGTCAAGAATCTGTTGCAGAAGGTTGAAGAAGAAGCTGATCTCACCACCAGGGTTTCAGTAGAGTCTCGTCCTTTCATCCATCTCGTTAACTCTCCCATGAGACTTCTCGCCCCGACTCCGGCCAATACTCCTCAAGTTCCCGACGGAGTGCAGATTATGATTACTTCTCCCGTTGTTCCCGGACAAGTATCTCTCCATGTGGACGATGTTATTCCATGTGAAGAGAAACAAGAGAGCTTGGAGTTGTCTGAGAAGAGTCCGAGCATAACAAGGTCGCTGATGCTCGACTTCAGTGATAAATCAGAGCTATGGGAGAGCTCCGACTGCTCCTCTGTGGTGACTCAGAACCCAGAGGATGACAACTCTTCCGTGTGGTCGATGCAGGTCAATGCAAGTACCAGAGACGAAGAGGACGATGATGACCAAGTTGTGTATTCTTACGTGGAGGGAGACGATGAATACTACGAGGAAGAGGAGGTGGAGGAGGAACAAGCAGATGGAGGGATTGTGGATGGTTTGTGCGAGGGAATGAGGAAGATGAGCTTCGCAGGGAAACACACTCGATTTGTGTACGACAGTGAAGATGAAGAGATTGTGGAGGAGGACAAAGAGCAATCTCCAGGAGTTTTGCGTTTAAAAGGTTTTCCTACACCAAAAGGAAAACATGTCAGATTTGCCGCCGACGAATGATAAAATCCCACATTTTGGAGTTGTGACAAGGCCTCGAATGTCTCGACTTTTGTTGTTTCACCATTCCCAGTTCTTATTCTTGGGCCTATTACCTTGTTATTTTTCAATAACTCAAGTGTAATTGACGTTTTCTTTTTAATTCTTCTCTTAGCTTTTCGGCGAGCAAATGCTTTTAAATTAAAAACGGGACATAGCCGAAATCTTGGTTTAGTATTTTGAATGTTAATTGTCTGAATGCAATGATACAGCACCCTCTCACACATGTCTCTACAATCAGACTTGAGTCTTATTGGCTTATGGTGGTACCAGTTCATCGATTCTGATACAGATAAACTCTTTGGTTTCTTATCAATAAAAACCACTGTACTTGGTCAATTCCAAGTAAATACAAAATGAATCTATTTTATTTTAATGCGTTTACATTGGATATCCGTGAGCTGTACATTTTGACATAAAACATCACACAATTAACATAATTCATGTCGTTATACATTAATTAAACCATCAATATATGTCTATATCTAGGATGCTCATATCAATTAGCAATATCTCTTTCAAATTGGCATTGGCCGGTGAGTCGGCTCAATGAAATGTATAAATATGTGTTTATGTTATACAATTCTTTTCTCTAAATATATATATTTGGCGAAAACTTGCACATGTTAGACCATGTGAAATCCATCAGAACGTCAGTAAAGACAAAGACCCGCATCCCCTATTTATTATGTAGCAGCGCCTTAAGACAATTCCTTCCAACCATGTCCCGTCTTGTAAATCCATTTATAGACCAATTCTTTCCCTCCCCATTCGATCGTTAACTACGTTGCGACTACCAAGAAAAGAAAAGAGTTTTGTTTTGTTGAAAGGAAAACGAGCCACCTAACAAACAATGCTTTAAATGGGATTATCTGCATGCGAATGAGATTTGGTCTTCAAATGTCCCGACCATGTTATAAACACAAACATACACATTAAATGTACCACTCACCAAAACGTGAACTTGACCGGCTTTGGACGATTTTTATATCTCTAATATTGGAACTTGGGATAAGAGAATAAAAAAAAGAAAAAACAAGCAAAAGACAAAAACCCATTCGATAATAAAAACTGCGCCACTCTATTCGATCATTAGATTCTCGTGTATAAATAAAACCCCACATGCGCGACAGCTGAAGAGGACGAACGACACACATCATCATAATAGAAACCCTTTTTTTTTATAAATGAAGACGAAGAACTCCGGCGCCGGATTTTGTGTGCCCCGTGTTAAAACCAACTCATCAAGAACCAACGGTGATGGGGAGATTAGTGTTACCCCCATGACTCTCCTCGAACGTTTTCGCGAAGCCATCCTCCGGCTCATCATGATCTCCGCAGTCTCCAAGTCCACGCCTCGCCGCCATAACAAACACCCGCCTACAACAATCCGGAGGCAAAAGTACTATAACCCCACGGATACATATCACAGTGAAGCCGTGGCCGACTGTATCGAGTTCATTAGAACCAACAAGGCCATCGACGTTGAGAACGGCCGCTAACGCCGTCACTCATTTTCTAGTGATTGATGCCTCGCGTTCTAGCTTGTTTCTTGGTAGATGTATAACCGTCACCGGTTTTATGAGTCAGTCATAAATAAGTAGGGGGTGGAATACAATTATGTAAAAAAAAGGTGGGAGAAATAAAACGTACCGTGTAATATTTTTTGACTGACCGTGTAATATGTCTAATATCTTTCTTGATTTGTCTAATACTATGTTACATGGTATGAACAAATTGATGTACATCACGATTCACGAATTTAACTTCAGATTTGTCTAAATTGTATGTTAACATCTATACTATTAAAACAGAAATATTCTTCAGAAACTAACATTTAGTTATGTAGTATATTACATGAAATGAAATGCCACTAAAATTATAAAAATATTTTAAATTTTCATTAATAGTAAAAGGGTCAATTCAATTATTACCTAATTTATTTAGAAAATCTTTTAGTCTCTTTTAATATTTAACTATAAAGATATGTTTTCTTTTCTAAATATACCACAATACTAAAAAAAATTCATATCATTTATTTTTTTAATAAAAAACGTGAATAGTAATAAAATATTAAAATCAATTATTAAAATAA
>KE155512.1:19511-47678 GCA_000411075.1 Sisymbrium irio
GTCACCGTCGACGCCATTGACGCTTATGCACTTGGTAATCTCTCTTCTTCCTCCTCCTCCTCCTCCAATTCTGTATATTCGTCACTTTACGATTTCCTTCTCTGTATAGGAAGAATTTCGCCCAAGTAAAGAAATTGATTGTGAAAGCATATGACAGTCTCTTAAAACTGGTTTGGTATGGTGCATTATTTGTTTGTGTGGATTTGTAATGAAGGAGATGAGTTAAGACGATCAAATTATGAGACTTTAAGCTTTTTTTTGTTTATAACCCTCATTTGCATTCATTTTAAGCTTACCTGTGTCTAAGATTCTCTTGTCTGGTAATGTGTTTTGTTTTACATTGACTGAGTAAGGTTTCTTTCAATGTGATGCAGTGACTTGTACTTTTTCATTTCGAGTATGTTGTTAATCGCGAGGAAAGCTTTGGCCTTGGCGCATAATAACGCTATTCGTTTGACAACAAGGCAAGTGCATTGCTTGAGCTCCATTTTACTGTCTCCTCCTCTCGTGTCTCTTGACTTGCCAGAAAATTGGGTTCCTTACACTGATCCTCCATCTCCTGTTCCCTTTGGTAACTCTCTCCCTTCTCCCTTCTCTACTCGTCTACTGTTAGTTTGTTCCATTATGGCTTTTATTTTCTCTTCATATATCACGGATAATAAACTTCTCTAAGTTTCTGAGTTGGGCTTCTGCAATCTTTGTTGTACATACATTTTCTATATTTTTACTATGTATTTTTTGTGTGTATGTGTATGCATTCATACAGAGACTGAACAGAAGACTGTGGTAATAGATGGCAAAGCTATCGCAGAGGAAATCAGAACAAAGATTATTACCGAAGTGTGGAAGATGAAAAACGATGTTGGAAGAGTCCCTGGTCTTGCGGTTGTTCTGGTTGGCCAACAAAAAGACTCGCAAACTTATGTGCGGAACAAAATTAAAGCTTGTGAAGAAACTGGTATTAAATCTGTTTTGGCTGAACTGCCTGAGGATTGTACTGAAGGACAGATTATCAGTGTATTGCAAAAATTCAATGAAGACACATCCATTCACGGGGTTCTCGTGCAGCTTCCTTTGCCCCAGGTACGTTTCATATTTTGTGTGTAGTATGAATCATGACATTGTGATGGGGGATGATAGTGTTGTTGATGTCAAAGATTAGTTCAATGTTAGGAGGTAAGTTACTGTGTTTACTTTGTTTTAACCTTTTTCTAGAAGTGCTCTTTTTTCATTGATTTTTTTAGTATCCAGTTCCCGCTTTTTTGTACACTCCTCTATTTCAACCAGCCTCATGTAACATGCACTCTCTGCATAACAAATTTTTCTTTGAGGTTGACTTTATGTTTGGTAGATGGAGCATACAATTCATATGTTGTGCCATTGAGAATCTGAATCATCCTACCTGTGAATATCATTTTCAGGCGAATTTTCTTGTATTCTAACTGTTTTTTTTTTTTCAATTTGGGAACCATCATGTATTGAAATAAATGTGGTGCAGCATCTTGATGAAGCAAAGATCTTGAATATGGTGAGGTTGGAGAAAGATGTTGATGGGTTTCATCCATTAAATATGGGAAATCTTGCAATGAGAGGGAGGGAGCCGCTATTCGTATCTTGCACACCTAAGGGCTGTGTGGAGTTGTTGATCAGAGCAGGTGTTGAACTAGCAGGCAAAAATGCTGTGGTGATTGGAAGAAGCAACATCGTTGGTCTGCCAATGTCTTTATTATTACAGGTATTAGTTTGTTTTTTTTATGTTAGTGCGATAGGGTTTCTTAAGCTTGAGCATTTCGGCTTGAGTATTAACTGTGCATTTGTGTTTTTGCTGACATTTTTGGGTAGAGGTATGACGCTACAGTAAGCACGGTGCATGCTTTTTCAAAGGATCCAGAGCACATTACCAGGGAAGCTGACATTGTCGTTGCAGCCGCTGGTGTACCTAATCTTGTTCGTGGAAGTTGGCTGAAGCCTGGAGCAGTTGTCATCGATGTGGGAACGTTTCCAGTTGAGGTACAAAAGAAAGCTCTTTTAAAGTATACCTAAACTGATCAAAAATCTTGTATCTCCCAGTGAATAAAGACTCAAACAAAAGCATAAAACCCATTTTGATATAGAGAATGCTTAAATGAGGAGACCAACTGTTTTTCTTGGGTTTGTTTTCTTGTTTCGAGTTAGACATTGAAGCATGTAGTGATATACTGATATGCAATATGCAAAAAAAAAAAATGAAATGGCAGGATAGTAGCTGTGAGCATGGTTACCGTCTTGTTGGGGATGTATGTTATGAGGAAGCTTTAGGTGTTGCCTCAGCGATCACTCCTGTACCTGGGGGAGTCGGACCCATGACGATTGCCATGCTACTCTGCAATACTTTGGATGCTGCCAAGCGGATATCCTTCTAATAAATGGTATATCCGTCTTATAACCTAAATTTTATTTAAAAAGAGATAGGAGGTTCCATGTTGTTGGGGTTGATGACAAATTCACAATTCCACCTTTAATTTTAAATTATCATGTTGTTGCTTTCTTATAGACAACGTTAGATGCTATCTATGGTTTTCTGGTATAAAGCTCTTTATCATTATTTATCATAAAATACTACTCATGAACATCAAGGTCAACAAAACCGTGGAGAGTTTAATGCTTTGTTGTATAGTTCCTGGTTTCTAGATAACAGTCCAGTGTTGTCGTTTCATTGTCTTTGTACAAAATGAGAAGCCATCTTTAGTTATGCATGTGAGACAATGGTAGTTGTTGGATAATTGGTAGACTGGCAGTTGCATCTTACATCAAGGATGAAGGATGAGTCAAGCAAGAGGTGTCACAGGATCACGAAAGAAATGCTTGTTGCAATCTTTACACGTGTTCTTAAAGTGTGGGAGAAGAGGAATATCGATTAAGACATTCTTCCCCTTTAATTCCGGTTCGCGGTTTTCGGTTTTATCAGTTGTGTAGAAGTTGAAACCAAATTAAATTTATTATATATATATTTCACTTTTGTGCTTCTTCTTCATCTTCAAGTCTAGTGACAATTTAAAAAAAAAACCTCAGGTAATAATCTTGATATTAGTATTACCATTCTTTTAAACACTTTCTATATTTGGAACTTTCGATTTCATTAAAATTAACTTAATAATCAGATTTGGTAATAGAATTCAGATCTCTCATATTCAATTTTTATAAAACGTCAGTGAAAGAAATACGGTTGTTCTTAACCGAACCGAACTAAACCCGAATTAACTTTCAGTAAATTACAACTGAACAGATGAACCAACCAAACCAAACCATCAAATTTGAAACCGGTTAAGGAATTTTGGTCCAGCTGAAAAGGAATAATAAAAAGGAAAAAAATAGGATTCGGATTCCGAGTCTCTAGTTCCAAAGAGAAGAAACGTCTGTGAGAGAGAGAGAGAGAGAGATCTGGGAGACGTCTGGAAATGTGAAGGAAAACAACAAACGAAGAAAAAAAAAGATCTGAGAGTTGAAATAATTATTCCTCAAAAAACCAAAAAAAAACGAAGAAATGGTTTGGGAGAAGGAGAAGATCGTTGGAAGTTGTTTGGTAGGAGGAGCTGCGTTTGCCGTGGGAGCATCGTTCCTCCATCTATTCCTGAAAGGCGAGCTTCCATTAGGCTTAGGCTTAGGGTTAGGTTTGGTTAGCTTCAGAAAACGTAAACCCGTTCGTGTCTACATGGATGGTTGCTTCGACATGATGCACTACGGTCACTGCAACGCCCTTAGACAAGCTCGTGCTCTCGGTGACCAATTGGTCGTCGGTGTCGTCAGCGACGAAGAAATCATTGCTAATAAAGGACCTCCCGTCACGCCTCTTCACGAAAGGTCTCTCTTTTTCGATCTCCCAATTCAAAGTCACTCCCTTTGCGTGGCTTTATGTATTGATTTTTGGAATTTTTGGTTTTGGTGTGTGTTAGAATGATAATGGTCAAGGCTGTGAAATGGGTGGATGAAGTGATATCGGATGCTCCTTATGCAATCACTGAAGAATTCATGAAGAAACTGTTTGATGAGTATCAGATCGATTACATCATCCATGGGGACGATCCTTGCGTGCTACCAGATGGAAGCGATGCTTATGCACTTGCTAAGAAAGCTGGTCGTTACAAGCAGATTAAGCGTACTGAAGGAGTTTCCAGCACTGATATCGTTGGTAAGCAGCTTAAAGATCGTCCCTTTTTCGAGAGCTCGCATCAACGGTGATGCTTTAAGAGGAATGTTTTTTTTATGTATTAGGTCGTATGCTTCTTTGTGTAAGAGAAAGATCTGTTAGTGACAGTCATAGTCATTCCTCTCTGCAAAGGCAGTTCAGCCATGGCCATAATAGTCCCAAGTTTGATGACGGTGCTTCTTCTGCTGGTACTCGCGTCTCTCATTTTCTTCCTACTTCCCGCAGGATTGTTCAGTTCTCCAATGGCAAGGTATGCTAGAAGACGCTAGATAGATTCACCTTTCCCATTCTTCTTTTTCTGTATCTGGAGTTTGATCAATTTACATGTCTGTGGTGGCAGGGACCAGGACCTGATGCGCGCATCATTTACATAGATGGTGCTTTTGATCTTTTCCATGCTGGCCATGTCGAGGTATAGTAAGTTCATTTTGTCATGTCTTTATGTTCTGTATGCTATTCATTACAATACTGAATTTGTTTTTTTTTTTCGACATATCGGGTAGCTACATATGGATACTTATTGACTGTTGCAGCTACAAGTGCCCAGAACGACCATATCTAATTTAATTCTTCCAATGTTGATTCTTGTTCTTGATTTATTCGATTTGTACAGATTCTCAGGCGTGCTCGAGAGCTTGGAGATTTTCTTCTTGTTGGAATACATAATGACCAGACTGTCAGGTTAAAAAAAAAACTCGATTTTGGCTGTCTGTTTTATTGTGTGACTGTCTCAGTTAATATTTCGTTTTTTTTTTTCATGTCCTGACAAGTGTTATGTTAGTTTTTCTTAGTTGTGTTTGACCAAATTTTGCTTGTTATACGTTGCTGTGCAGTGCTAAAAGAGGAGCGCACCGCCCTATCATGAATCTTCATGAAAGGAGCTTAAGTGTTCTGGCATGCCGCTACGTAGATGAGGTGATAATTGGTGCTCCATGGGAAGTTTCGAAAGATACGGTGAGATTCTCTGCTATTTACTTAATGATACCCAAAATGCCTTTCACGAAAAGCTATTTTTGACAATATAATTTGGATATTGCAGATCACGACATTTGACATTTCATTGGTGGTTCATGGGACAGTAGCCGAGAGCGATGATTTTCAAAAGGTAAAACTAGATTTAGATATGAGTAAGTGTATATATATATTAAGGCAAAAGACAAATAGCTGCGTTTTCTAAGAATGTAGTTGATGATTTGACAGGAGGAAGAAAATCCGTATGCTGTTCCAATTAGCATGGGCATATTCGAAATTCTAGATAGCCCTCTTGATATCACAACTTCCACCATAATCAGGAGGATTGTAGCGAACCACGAAGCTTATCAGGTAGATTGCTTTTCTTGCTCATTCATCTTCTTGTAGCTTCACTCTGACCATTGTTCTCATTCAAAAACCGTTTTGCATTTTATAGAAGCGTAATTTGAAAAAGGAAGCTAGTGAGAAGAAGTACTACGAGCAGAAGTCTTTTGTGTCCGGCGACTGATAGAATCAAAAGTGCTAGGCTACATGCTTCGAGCTTTGTAAGGATGTGAATCGGTTTCTTGCTTATGTTATATCGTTGTGCCGACTATAGTAGGATGTTTCTGGATAAGACTCCAATGCTACATATCACATTTTGTTCTCTAGTTTACACTTCACGTAAAGTGGGCATATTGATGGTTTTAGCACCAATTGCTTCTTTTATTTTCTTCAATTTTGTGGATGTTTGATAATTATTTTTACTATCGTTTTTGCGTATTGCAAATATTTTACGATTGTATATTTTTACTATCTCAAGATACAACGACGAACTCCTTCAAAAGATAACGAAACACAGTTCTACGAAGAGACGTAAACAATTCTCTGACTAATTTTATAAAAAGCAACAAGTTTAAGATCCCTGAGTAAGATCAGATTTTGGAATAATGAGAAAGAAGAGAGAAAGAGAGTTCCGATATGATCATGAGTTGTTTACACAATACGCACTATCGATAACAATACGTACTGTACTAATTACATTATATTGATATAAACTTGTACTTTATTAGCTTTAATCCAGGCACGTAATCGTGACTCTGTTTATAGAGTTAAAATCACATTGATTTTTTTAAGAGCTATAACTACTCTCTCAATATTGATCCTCTTATATTAAATCAAAACACAGAAATTCTAGTTAAGACATTGTTTCCATCAAGTCAACTGAAGAAAGAGTCTTGCACTTAACGTGGCTCCTCAGTCCTCACATACAGCCACATGCATTGCAGCTAACTCGCTTCTGTTGAGAATAACTGAGAAACAAGCTCCAGAGCTCCCCACATAGGTGCATCATTCTTTTTTAGACCCACAAAACAACAAAAACCTTCTATTAGCAATCTTTTCAGGTGATTATGATCATCTGTATGTTCAACATCAAACTCATATGCCACTTACAAGATAAACAAGATCGAAGGCCTTACGGTAGCTTTCAAGACTCTTCTCAATGTTATCGTTCCTGGAAAGATAAAAATAGTGAGAGGAGATAAAAAAACAGAGCAGAAACAAATAGAACAAGTAAAGAAATAGAAAAAACTCACAGAAATCCAATAGATATTCGAGTCTCGTAATCCAAACCATCAGACATCCGCAGATCTCCCAAATGATCTCCCAGAAGCAGAACATTTGTTCTTAGTTTCACATATGCATTTCCTTCATCTTCCTCACCAATGTCAACACCGAGTCGATCGTGAAGTGGAGCAGCCATGTCTAAAGCGTGTTCGTTTTTGTTTAGCACGTGAATTAGCTTTCCTGTATTGTAAGAGGTAAAGAGACTTGGAGTTAATGATTACAAGATATATAAATCAACTGCCCATAAGTTTCCCAGAGTTCGATTGACAACAAAGTAGATTTAAATTTTCCATCAGACATATCAAAAATGTGAGTTATAAGAACCATGAAGGAGACTGGCTTACTAACAGACACTACCTTTAAAAGACACAAGCCGTCCATCATTATCGAACACCATCCTGTTGGATACAATCTTTACATTTTTGAATGTTCTAGGAAGGTTCTGCCTCAAAACCTGTTAAGAAAAAGTGAGAAAACATAGCAAAAGCATATTCATTGGAAACAGAAGGAGGAGATAGATCTCATTTACTAATAGGTCTTTACAGTCACCTCTTCAATCACATCAGCAAGTCCTGCTGAAAAAATCAAAACTGGGATCTCCTTTTTCTGAATTCAGATGGCGAAATCAGGAGGATTAATACAACAATAGCTGTTTATTTCACCATAGTAAGTATAAGAGCAATCGTGACTTGGAATCCTTTACCTCCAAAAATTCAAAGAGTTCAACCACACCTTCTCTAAAAGCTATGGAGGAATTATCAACAGATTTCTTGATTGCATCATATGTTAACCCTCCCTCAATGAGAAGATCATGAGTTTTACTCCACCTTGTACAATATAACTTGTCGGATTCTTGCCAATTTAAAACATCAAAACAGAAGGCAAGTGTCATTAATAAGTAGAGAGTACCATTCTTCCATGAGTTTGGTTTTCTCATCAATGGGAATCACATGAGAAATCTCCAGTGGATGATAGTAATCATACAATGCTTGCCTCTTAGCATCGTAATCTGCATTTCCTTGCTGCAAGAGACTATGACTGGCTATAAACAGATATATAATGTCAGCTTGGTTGATTTTGTTTAAGTGAGAAAGATAAGATTAGGATAGACAAACATACACTGGCCTCGTCGTCCATTGACTGTGTATCTCGTTAAAGTCCCATCGAAATCTGCAATGACCTTCAACATTCACAGAGACCCAAAACAAGACAAAGTTTTAAGCTTTCTGAAAGAAGCAAACTTGTACCTAAATTCCGAGAGAGAGAGAGGGAAAGACCTGGAATTTGAAAGGACCCGCGTCACGAATTAGGTTTATTTTATCAGTGAGAGCTCGAGGATGATCAATCACAGTGTTGTCCGAGAGATGAAGCTGTTCCATTTGATATTTGGACAGTGAGAGAGAGAGAAAAAGGTAACAGCTTTTATACGGAGAATGCTGATAACTTCCAAATTAAGACTGAGACAGAACGAGAGTACTGACTTCGTGGCGGAGGCAGCAAGATGAACTTGTGAAGTGGTGGTTACGGCGGAAGACGGAAAGATAAATTGACAATGGCGCGTGGAAGCGCGTGCAGCAATTGAATCTCATGTCTTTGTTTGGTCTTCTAAATTGAGAGAATACAAGCTTTGACGTTGACCCCAATTGACATGTTCTAATAAAGTTGCAACCTTTTGTATTCCAATCTTCAATACAACAGATAAAAATGACTTCTTTCTCTAAGCATCTCATTGCAAAGTAGATTCCATGGTCTAACCAAACAAAAGAATAAAGCGTAACAACAAATGAGAGTTGGTAGATACTCTAACTAAATCTCACACACACAAGTGAAATTAAAGCTTTAGAGACGCTTGAAGTAGAGGTGATGATCAGAGAAAAGAACCCTAAAAGCTAGGTTACATCTACACTTTAATCTAATTACAAATCCATCTCCAGATCTCTCTATCCTCATCCCTTCTCCACAATCTTCTTCTTCTTCTTCTTCTTCTTCCTTCTCCTCTTGCTGATGATCCTTCAAATCCCATACGATGAAGTTCACCATTAATCATCAAAATCACCAAAAGAATTAATATAAGCGTAAGATATTTGAGAAACCAAACCTCATAAGCATTATAGTCAGCCTCTTGGCGATTGATCTCCTCATAAGCATTATAGTTAGCCTCTTGGCGATTGCTCTCCTCATAAACATCACAGTTAGTCTCTTCGCGGTTGTGATCGTTGACCATCTTCATCGTCTGTTTTTTTTAGTTAAAGATTCTTTATTAGTAGTAGTTAAAAGCAGAAGAGAGGAAAGATTAAGGGAATGCTTTAATTGTATCACAAGCAACCTCTTTATCAGGAGTCTTGAAAGCAGACGGTGACGTTTCATGCTTCTCCGAAACAGGGCTTGCGGCTGTGAGATTCGGGTACGGGGTCGGGTCGTCGATGGTGGAGGACTGAGGAGGAGGAGAGGTGATAAAGATTGGGTTTTGAGGGGAGATTCTCCTTCGTTTGGACTGATCGGATTCTTCGGAAACAGGGGAGGAGCGTTTCAAAGGGCTGATCTCAGGAGAAACGGCGGAGCGAGAGTAGTCGTAAGGTGGAGAGGAGAGGCGGAGGAGAGAAAGATCAATGTCGTTGATGTTCAGATTGTTACGGTCTTGCATCATCATCATCTTCTTCTTGCTTTTCCTTCTCGAGTTCTTTGCTCTCTCTCTCGCTTATTTCTCTGCAAACGAAAACAAATATCACGTTTGGTTCAGAGAGAGAAGGGTTTAATGTAACGAATAAAAAAGGCGCGCGTATTGAAATGAGCCTATCTGTGTCGGTTTAAAGATTCCGGTTCAGGTGAGAGTCTTTTAAACAAAGTTGGATGAAAATAAGGTTAGACGAATAAATTATACTATGTTTTGGAAAATAATTTGAAGTTTCATATGACACTAGACGATGTAAATCAGTTCTTTTTGTTATTTTAGATTAAAAAAAAATCATCTTAGCAAACTACATGAGCTATAATGTTTCTCACATATTCATAACTTACTAACCAATGATGAATTCGTGTATTTAAGAGTTACATAACTGCACGAACAGGAGGAATGCTCTGTTCGTACCTGAAGAAATTGTCAGGATCATACTTAGCTTTAACTTCCATCAATCTATTCAAATTCCCTAAAAAATACTTTGATCCATAGATCTTAGCTTCCTCAACATTCGTCTCATCACTCGGATTGCTTCCAACATCAATGTCTCTGTAATTCAAGTAAGCTTCTCTCGGGTTACTTGACACGTACGGCTCCGTCACTTGGTAACCTTAAACACTGTTATGGTCTCTGGAACCTCGACGAGGTTGATTGTCCAAGAGAGAATGACTCCAAAGCTCGCGCCGCCACCACCACGTATCGCCCAAAACAGATCTTCCCCCATAGAGGCTCTGTTCAAGACCTTTCCATTGGCATCAACTAGTTGAGCATCAACGACATGATCGACCGAGATTCCGTACTTTCTCATTAGATTCCCGTACCCTCCACCGCTGATGTGTCCTCCCACCCCTACCGTAGGGCAGAGACCGGCTGGAAACGCTAGCGTTTTGCTAGCATCGGTGATCTTAGTGTAAAGCTCTCCCAAAGTTGCACCAGCTTGAACCCATGCTTTCTTGCTGGTAACGTCAACGGTTATAGATCGGAGATCGTGCATGTCGAGAAGGACAAACGGCACGGAAGAGATGAATGAAAGGCCCTCGAAGTCGTGACCACCACTTCGAATACGGATCTGAATGCCGTTGGAGTTTGAGCAGGTCACCGTTGCTTGAACATGAGATTCATGTTTTGCAGCAACAATGGCTATTAGTTTTGGGACGTCAGGGTTTGAGTACATTTTTTTCTTCGTGTAAGACAAGTAAGACGAGACGAAGGTGGAGTTATTGGGAGTATAGAGGGTTTCACTGATGGGATTCTCTGGACTAGTTCGATTATGAAGGCATTGGAGGAAGTTACCAATATTTGGTTTCGTTACTTTTGCATATGAAATAGAAACAAGAAGCACAAGGAACAAACGAGAAACTACTTTCATTTTTGTTTGTTTGAACAAGGAAAAAGTGTCTTAACCAATTTCTTTTGTGTGTTTATTGGGATTTTAATTTACAGAATAAAAGTATGCGAAGAATATTACTTCGAACGTTGAATAATTTGGAATATAGAAACCGCATCAAAAAGAGAAAACTGAATAATACTCAAGAAACCTATCTTTTTATTCAGTTATGATTAAATCTTATTGATGTTTTTTTTTTCTATAATATTCCTACAATAAACTGATTTTTTTCCTTCTTTTTCTACTAACTTAAAAAAAAAAATCAGTTTATGAAAGTATGAAGTTGAAACAGATATGAATTTCTTACAGAATAAGTTTTGTAATTTATTTTCTAAGATAAACTCTAAACTCTAAAGTGGTTTAAGAAAATAAAAATAATAAAATAAAAATGGTATTTTAAGAGAAATGTTGAATGTAATCACTAAACCAGCCAACAATCGAGAATCCACTCGGGCGATGAGTGTCGTCGGCGGCCACCGCTTAACTCTTTCTCTACTTCCGGTACCTATTGTCTCTGCCTCTCACGAAGCTCTAAATTTCGAGCTGATTACTAATATTTCATCCTCTGTTCCCACCAGTTTTCTCTCCCTACTCCAAATGCAGCCTTGGGCTTCTCCTCTCTCAGCATCCCATCCAATCTCAACCACAAACAATCCCTACTCCATCATAGTCACCGTCTGGTTACCTTATCCTCTAGTCAAAGTGTTAGTCTTTTTAATATCTCCTTTCATAAATCTTCCGTTTCTCTAGTTTATGTAATCATGTTTAAGGCAAAGTCCATTGAGAATTCGAGCTGAATGTGTGCAAATTTAGGCTTCCCATAAACCTGATGATGCTGAAGCTGACCCTTCCTTTGATGAAGGTATTCATTAGTTTGTGGGCGGACTATAAAAATCTTAACTTTTTCAAACACTTCTGTATCTTAGTTACTCTGTAGCTGATGCTGAAAGTTAGGGTTTTGACTATGTATCCTCTTCTTTCTGTTTCCTTTGCTAGGAGAAGTTTTGGACACGAATGGGAAAAGCAGGAAAAACCCTTTCGTTTCGGAAGAGTATGTGACATAATAAATATCGTTTGTGTCTCTAATATGGTCTGTCCAAATTTAAGCTAAGATCATTTCGGTTCTGCTATATGTGATTGAAATATGCATTGGAAGGAAATATTTGGTGGAATTAATATAAGCTTAACATACATTTCTTCCTTTTGATGATCTTGTGCTGCGACATTTGCAGGCTTCTCAAGAAATTGAAGAGATATGGAGTCTCTGGAGTTTTGTCTTATGGGTTACTTAATACAGTCTATTACACCGCCGCTTTCCTCTTGGTTTGGTAAGTAGAACACAACTTGGAGCGTATGTTCTGCATAAAGATACAGGAACACTTTTATTATTCATGGAACTTACTTTGTTATTTATTTGCTCTCTTTTTCCTAAATGCTACAGTCGGATGTTTGAGTACGTAGGCGGCTTAAGTTTTCCCTTATCATTGTTGTGTGTGTGTTTGCGCATACTTCTGTTTTGGCATCTTAGATATTCTATGCATTCTCTATCATACTCTAGGAAGAATGATGAAAATCTAATGCCTCACCAATCGGTACTATAGAAAAATCTGGCTTTAGCACAAACAAACTAAGATCACCGTCAGTCGTATAGTGGCTCAGGAAATCAGACTCTATGGAATGTTATCTGCCAAATTTTATTAGTAGACATTGTGTCCACGGCACATTGATACTATTTCAATAATTTTATTATGCAATTATAAGCATCTCTCTCTCTTTTTTTAAAGTGTATTTAGTTTTCTAGTTTTTCTTTGTATTTTGTTCCATCAAACCATACTTGAGCTTAAACAGTGACGACTATGTTTACCTATGTATAGGTTTTATGTGGCCCCAGCACCCGGAAAAATGGGTTATCTTGCTGCGGCTGAGAGGTATGGAATATTGTTTTAGCAGTTTCCTAGCGTTAAAGGGACGTGAAAGAATCGTGTTGCATGCAGATTTCTAAAAGTGATGGCCATGGTCTGGGCAGGAAGCCAAGTTACTAAGCTCATCAGAATAGGAGGGTAAGTTGCTGAAATTAATTTTGATCAGTTAGTTCTCTACAGCTTAAGAAAATCGTTATCTTTTCATCATAGTTTCATGGGTCGGAGAGGCCTTGTAGGAAGCTCTTTAACTAATTCCTGCCAGATCATATGATGCACTAGAAATTACGACTTCATATATCATAGGATTATTATAGATGAACAGATTATGGCATTATTGGTTTAGCATCAATAGCCCAAATTGTCATATGTTTTAAGTTTTTCGACTTCACATGTTATCTTGTTATGAACGTTGATGGATGCAGGGCAGTCGCACTTGCACCTATTGTTGATAGAGGATTGTCTTGGTTTACAGTAAAATTCAAGTTTGAAAGTCAGGGAAAAGTGAGTCACCCAAAATTACTCGAGTAATACATATATTGATGATGATTATGATGAAGAGTGATCTAACCTGTGGATGCATTGTGATTTTGACAGGCTTTTGGCGCAATGGTTGGGATATGTCTTGGTCTGGCTTTGATACTTTTTCTCGTTGTGACACTGCTCTGGGCCTAGCGCAGAATAATAGCTGCATTTGGTAGTTTCTGCGTTTACAACAATTTTGGTTATGGTTACAAAAGTATGTACTTTAGAGGCATTGTGGACATGTTTTGATGCTCTATTTGTGTAAGAATTTGACATGATATGATATTAGTAGTTATTGTCCAGTTTGTTTAGCTGTGACCTCATTCTCCGCAGTGAAAGTACGTATGGATTATACTAAAGGGCCTTTTTATATTCCCCATGAAGAAAATGTGTGTAAAATTCAAATACTGATTCAGAAAAGGTTCGACGTAGTACTCTCTTAGGACAAGAGTTGGAGCCGGCTAAGCAAGAATAATAAAAACACTGTCGCAAATCTCAGAGTTGCAGTAACAATAACACGTAAGAAATGGTTATTTAGGGAGGCCAGTCTGGGGATGGAGAAGCGCCTGAGTTTGGTCTTGAAGCACCACAGGACCTTTTCCAGGTCGAGTGCATATGAAATAACTCACTTCACCTTTTTGGTCCTGACTTCCAATTTTGTCTTTGATTTCTTGCGGAACATCTCCTCTTTCCAAGCCTGCCTCTTTTACAATTGATGTATCGCCCAGTACGTAACTACACAAATTACCAAACATCAATTTTATTAGTCAGAGATTTAATCAATCGATAAATCAACCACACCTCCTATCTAACCTCTTCATGTCTGTCTCAGGCTTAGGAGGAAAGCAGTAGAGCAGCCCCTGCAGCAATTCAACTGCTACTTTTCTGTTTCGTGCAATCAGGACTGCGTTTGGGCCAGCATCAAATGTGTAAGCAATCTGGCCCACGAAAATGAGGTTTAATATCAGATCTGTCCATCACTTTTGGTCTCAAATCTCAATACTTGGAAGAAAATAACACATACCTCTGGTGTCCCGACAGAGCGGTTCCACTTTTCAACTAAGCTAATTATCCTGGTGTTATCAGTTAGCAAATTACGATCAAAACTACGACATTGGTAGCTAAAGAAGGCCAAACGAAAAAAAAGAAAGAGATACCTGTGGGAGGTGTCATTCATGTAAAATATGGGTGGAGATGTATCCATACAAACAGCATGAAACTGATTACTGTCTGCACACGTCAATTTTGTGAAAGATGTGAAATCTCGATTCTTTATAGCTTCTTCCATTTGCAAAACCCGTACTGGGACAACTTCCTGAAGAGAAATCAAAGCGGAGCATGAAGTGACGGAGGAATATATTCATTTTTTAAGATAAGCAAGCATAACCACAGCCCCTCTTTAACATTTTAAGCAAGGTTATCTTAGGTGATACAGACTGCAGTCAAATATCAGAAGGGGAACATACCTTTGCTCGGTGCTGTAAAAGCAAACTTGTCTCAACACTCTCACGCATTCCTGAGGTGCTGCTTGTCTCCTTCTCTCGTGAACTCACCTGCATTTAACAGAAGCTATAACGAGTTGAAAAGATTGAAAAAGACAAATGAACAAAGAAGCTTTTGCAGGTTATGATGTAAATGATAAGAAACATGAAATTATGAAAAATTTCAGATCGTATTATTCAAGCTTGTCTTAGCCATCCCATGATGCAAAAGAGGCTACCCATACTGTCTGCCTATATTCACTATTTCAAAGAAAGCAATTAGAATAGAGTTATTTATATACCCCACCTTCATTCAAAACATTTGATGAGAGAGTGTACCAAAAGGTTAATTAAAAACCTACATTAAACGGAAGATGAATGGGTATACTTCTTAGGCTAATTCTAAAATGAACTAGAACAAAATTACTTAAAGATTCTTACCACAGCGATAATGATAACGAGATCATCCCAGTGCTTTTCATCCGCAAGTTGGACTGCAACGCTATCACTTCCATCTTCTTTGGTTCCCATCTCCCACTTGACAAACCCCCCAAATAAACTACGACAAGCACTCCCTGAACCTTGCCTATATGAAGACATGAACATCTAAACCATATAAACAAGTACGACTTAATGTATAAGGGAACGTCTGACCACACATTATGCAAAAAAAAGCACATAGTACATTGGTTAACATATAGAACTACATTGGATGCATAAATAACAATCACTGTGAATATAAAAAACGGAACTTAGTAGCCCGTACAATTAACAATAAAAATACTAAACCGATGAGTTAGGGCGAAAATGAAAATCAGGTAACGTAAGTCATACCTGGCAATAGCAGAAAGTTGGCTTGGATCTTCATTCACATTCATTAACTTTGCAAGAGAAAAAACTGTACAGAAAGAGCAGTTGTTAATTGTTATAGAACTGTTTTTAAAAAGAAATATCGACCTAGGGAATCTCACCATTGGAGGAAAGAGACAGGATTAAGGTCATCTAGATGAAAATATTTTATGAACCATTTTAAGCTAAATTATGAAGAAAGGAAGATGAGGGATAGAGAGAAGAAAACTATACTGTGGCTGTAGCTGTTCACCCTTTATTTTATCTTGTATTGATTTAAAAGGAGAGAGATTGTGTATTAGCCAGAGAATTGTGCTAATCAAAACCAACCAGAGGGTGTGAATTTGTTCATATATTCAACAAACGAAATCAGCCGCATACTGTATTGTCATGAATGCACTGCACTACCTAGTCCTACCTTAAAGTGATCTTCAAGTATCCATACATATACCATGTGGTTCCTTCAATTTAAAATGACAAAGAAAAGAATCCAAAACCCATTGAATATTTCCTGTTATATGCTAAGAAACATCCACGAGGAGACGGAGTAGAAAATGAGAGTACCTAAGCAAGCAAAACCAGCTGCGGAAGATGCTAAGCCAGCAGCAGTAGGGAAGTTGTTATAAGAAGCAATGTGCAGATGCAGCTTCTCCCAATCTTTCTTGGCTATCTTAATGCCCTTTTCCTTGTCTTCAACATCATCAGCACGACTCCTAATTTCCCTCAAGCAATTTTGGTACCTACTTCCAGAAAGTGAAATCTCCTACACTAGGATCAAACAACAAAAATAGAAACACCATGAAACAAAACCAACAAGACTAACATTCTTATAAACAACGTTATGACTGTAACTCATAATCCGAGTGTATCTCATAGCCAAAGATTATACCTTTGGGAAAATCTCAGCTTAAGAAATGAAAGTGGGAGATGAAGCAAGTACCTTGCCATTGAGCCACATACGATCCCGATCAAAGGAGGGACTAACAGCAACAGTGGTGAGAGTGCAGAGATGACCGGGATCAAGGGTGACACTAATGCTGTCGTTGATTGGGAGAATCCGAACCTCGTCTCTCTTTCCCCAGTACTTTATCACAGCAATATTCGTTGGCGTCTGCGCCGTCACCATTAACACCCATTTCTCCTCCGCCATACGGAACACACCACTCAAGATCCAAAAACTCACTAAGCTTTTTGCCTCTAAAGATCTTTGGAAGACTTTCAAAAAAGAAGGAAAATGAAAGTGACGGAGAGTTCGAAAGAAAAGAGCTTTTTACATGTTCCAAGTGAGGTGGGAGGAAGGACATAAAGACATCTGATTGGTTGTAATAAAATATGATAAGTGCGGTTGCGTTTCTAATCCGCTTTGCAAATGAAACTAAAACAGTAAAACTAGTTCAGTGTTAAAAAGATATATAGACAGAGAGAGCTCAAAGTGGGTTCCTTTGATTTAATTAATTGTTGTAATACAATTGTGAAACAGCCATATCGAGTCTTGTTGAAGAGAAGCTTCTTTTAACCAGAGAGAGCCAGACAATTTTGAATCACAAATACAGAGATAAATTAGGAGAAGGTGCCCCCAAACAGAATCAATTGCGCACCGATTCGCTACAGCTTCATGGTGCAAATCAAGAGAATGCAGTGGCGGGCTTGTTGGTCCCATTAATAACCGGGACAGAGCCGCCTCTTGTGGCCTTCACGTACGAAAGGTATTCGCTGTAATGCATGGTGAATAATGTACTCTGGTAACGTGTTAGATTGATTCGCCTACGCACTGACTCCGTTATTTCGCCATTGTATCCTGCTTTACGCACCAGCGAATCTATTGCCTCTATCTTTGTCCAGCCTGCGGGAAAAAAAAACAGTAGCCGTAAGATTAGATATTAGCGTAGTAGCTTCGAAAGCTGTAAGATTTGGTTGTATCAAA
Organism: Sisymbrium irio; assembly: GCA_000411075.1. Taxonomy (NCBI): domain Eukaryota; kingdom Viridiplantae; phylum Streptophyta; class Magnoliopsida; order Brassicales; family Brassicaceae; genus Sisymbrium; species Sisymbrium irio. The sequence continues at coordinate 37,040 of KE155512.1, forward strand.
ATGGTACCTTCATGAGCTGGCACCTCAGGCAAATATGTAGCGCTTCGTTTTGTATTAGTCACAGGTTCAGCGAACTCAATGATTATACCATGCGTTCCGACCTTCATAGTCAAAATCAGGGAAGGTGTGTAAGACAAAAAAGAAGAAATCGACGAACTATTATGTGAGTGGGAATACAAAATGAGGGATGTGAAACATCAGAAGGTTTATATCAGATGTGCGGATTGAATAGTATGCACTACCTGTTGGCGACCATATTCTTAATTATGTTTAGAAACAGGTGATTGACACGATGTAACAGAAGAGCGAAGATAATACCTCCCAATCAAGATAATCCTCTGCGGTTTCATAATCAGTCAGAACAGACACCGTGCACTGCAGAAATGGCAGTTCTTTGGGTTGTATTGGTGGGAACCTACGATCCCTCAGAGCACTGCAGTATTACATGACACAAAAAACGTGCATTTACAACAAATGACATGAAAAAAGGCTGATAAGCTATGAGAACCACCATTAACAAAATACGCAATTAATTTGTTGTCCCAAGTCCAAAATTTCTAAAACTAAATTGCTTACTTCCTTTACAGGAAGTTGAAGTCCTATATGTTTGCACTGTATATCTATTGCTATCCACTTTCATGATATACACGTTTTGAAGAAATATGCCATTATAATTTGAATCTTTGCTGCATCAAATTAAGATAGGCTACACACACGTAACTAAGATAGCACAAAAACAGCTGAAAACCCTGGTACCTGATGTGAAATCTTATAGGTCGCAATGATAGGGGAAAACGCAATATTTGTCTATGTTTGATTAATTCGACAAAACACTGCTCATCTACATATGTACTTATCAAGTAGTTTGTTGTTTATCCACAATTCCGCATAGTCTAAACACCACGAAAAACAAGGAATATCATAACAAGAGGATGAGCAAGAAGAGCGGCAAAGCATACGGAAATTTAAACAAGGTTGCTAATAGACAATTTCTAAGACTTAAGAAGACAGAATCTGATAAGTAAAGTTGAGGAAGAACAATGTCGATTTTAAAAGAGGAAGCTCATTTAAAGACAAAACAGATCAATCACACATATCATTGTTGCACTTGGCCAAGGAAATAACGTGAGAATTGGAAAAGAACAAAAACAAAAGGAGTAGTGAGTACCTCGTCAAGGCATAGTCCTTGAAGCCACTGATCAAACGGCGTGCTTCCAGTGTACCAATACATCCACGCAATCGAGGCTCCCCACCGTTCACTATTTTCTTCCATGTGACAAACAAAGGACTACAAGAAAAACACTGGACTATATGAGTAAGAAAAGATTAGGTGTTTCACGATATATTAACCATCCAATATATTCAGCATAATAAACCAAGAAGGCAAAAAAGGCATAATATATGAGCTAAGTAGGACTTCTACTATTAAACACAAATACTGACAGCAAAAGGATTCATTATAGAACACAACATCCTGCATGCAAGGGCTTAAGATGACGAGTGTTATGCCTTAGGGAAAATATAAACGATTCAAGTTTCATGCGTAAGCGACACAAATTCATGTGGAAAAGGGATCTGCTTTTTGGGGACCAAGAAGTCTTCAGAACTGAACAGGGAGCTAATAAGTCAAGTGGGAGAATCATGGCAAGGAAGGTAGAAACCTAACAAAACGCAATCTTGAGAGAGATTGAGAACATGCATGTTAAATGGCAATAAAAGAGACCAAGGCAAAAGGTTCATAGGAAACGAACTGATTGGCCTCTTCAAAAGCAGGTGGTGGAGTCTCTTCGTTGTTGTAATGAGAGACCAAAGTGTCGAAACAGTAGACAGCCATCTCTCTGTTCGCCGACGCCATTTTTCGCAACCTGAAATATCCAAAACACCTTTTCTGCTTACAAAATCAAGTCTTGAAATAAAGATGACAACTTTACGCATGGACGAATACCGACTTCAGCTAAAACAATACCCAGAGCCCTCAAAATCGAAAGCAACTCGAAAAATCTAATAAGCGAATTACACAAGCATTCTCCGAAAATAAACATATCTATAATATGAAAAGTTTATCGCTTTTTTTTGGGATGAACGATCGGAGAAGGAAATTGGTCTCTTTTGATTAAATCAAAAGCCACGAAATCTAAAAGAGAATAGATCTGTAAAAATAATTCGAGTAACAAATTTGGGAAGCATTAACGCAAGAGAGCGGAGAAAAACCTGAAGAAAGCGCAAGAGAATCGAAGATGGAGTGGTGAGATTGTTAAAGTGTGTACGTTTGTCTGATTTAATACAATTTTTTTGGTTGGTGTGTCTTTTTCTCAAGGACTTACTTTACCTGTCTAATCACGCCCTAACTCTGGACTGGGTAAAAGGTTTTACTGTTTTATAAGAAAAGAAAAAAAAAGATTTGTTGAAATATATTAATTCTTTTCTTATTGCTACTAAGTGAATATGTTTGGGCCAGAATCCAGAAAGTCCAAAAAGCCACACACGCATTAATTTTGTTGTGCTCGGACTAGAGAATCCAACTCCCAATTCTTTAGCCAGTGAGATTGGTTTTGGTGAGTTGGACTGTTGATGGTGAGAGTGTACTGATCAGAGAATCTTGGCAGCTTCGAAGATACAACCAAGCCACTGCTGGTGAATGATTCCCTGGTTTTAACAAGTTTAAGATAGTAGCAAAGGATGAGCTACCAAAACGTTTTCCAAAAAAATGGACTGCGTGCATGTGCATTTAACCGGAGAACATTAGAAGAGTCCTTACGTGTTTTGACAATACAAAATGAAACAACCTGCTGATCAAATTACTAAATCAAAAACTGAAATGATTTCAGTAATACAAAATGGAGGTGCTCACTCTAGACATGACCAATGTGTAGAGAATGAAACGTTTCGAAAAATGACAAGGAAAACCACCCACAAGCCATTCCAATTTATGTTTCGAAGAACAAGACAGCTTCAATTGCAAACACCAAAAGAAACAACAACTCCCAGAGTCATATTGACAAGACTTTATATAATCAAACAAAACACTGGAATGCAGCTTTTCCTAAAGCTCAAATTATATACAACCAAGGTGTTGTAAGATACTCATACACTAACTAACATGACAGGCTAGCAGAAGCACGATTCTATTCCCTAACAAAACAGAAGAAATGCAAAACTTTGCACCGGAATTTAAAATATGGAACTAAATCACAGAACCACTATTGTTGCATCATAGACAAAAACAAAAAATTCGTCCAAGCAGAGACAAGATTGAAAAGTCAACTCTAGACAGTCAAGAAAATCAAACCTCAGAAGGTGTGAACAAAATGAAATCGCATTCTTCTCCTTAGTGTACATAATCAGCTGCAACACCCCATTCAGCAGTACTTACTTGCCATAATCAAGGAACCACACATCTTATTCACAATCATCCACATGTATTGAGAGCAGCTTATATGTTCAAACTTTAGAGAGAATGAGATTCTTCAAAATAGAGCCACATTACAGTTCTCTATCTAACTAAGCAATCAAAATTCTAAAACTCCAAAATTGCAATTGACTCAGTCCAATCAAGCAGAAAGCCTCAGGCCAATTCAAAGCAAATAATTGAAAATAAGAAAATGGACATTTCCTTCTAAAAACAAAACATTGAGGGAAATTCAGAGACCTCGTTGGGCCTGTAAAAAAAATTTCATTACCAAGTACGATGTTGAACTCGTTGGGCCTGTAAGCCCATTTGCAGCAGATTAGCCGGAGTAGTTATTTTTCTTTGATTTGAACATAAATAAAATGCATGCTTTATTTTGAAAATTAAATAAATAAAATGTGAATTGTTGAAATCGTGCACAGATATCAAGAGGGAGATAAAAATTCCAATTTAGCGCCAAAACCGTTTGTTTCCAAAATCGACACTTGCTCTCTCTCTCTCGTCCTTGATACCAAAAATCTCTCGGGATCTTCACGCGATAAGCCTTTCTAGGGTTTCTCAAAAACTTTATACTCAGGCGACGGGCGACGGCGACGGGAGAAAATGCCTCCTTTTTCGGCCACCACTTGCACTTCCCTTCTTCAAGAGTTGCAGGTTTTCTTCTCAGCTTCCTCTCGCGTTTCTCCTTATTCCGTTTTCCCTCCGATTGTTTCGAGCTTGATTCTCGGCGAATGCGATTATCTCTATTTCCTTTGATCTGCTTTTCCGATGATTCATTGATTAGTTCGAATTCTGTAATTCTAGGGCTCACGCTTCTGATCACCATCTGTTCGATTCATTTTCGAGGCCATTCTTTTGATTCGATTAATTATTGCTAGCCTCTGGATCAAATTTGGTAAACAAGTGAAATCTGGATATTTAATTTACTAGAATGTTTGTTCTGATGTAGATAATATGGGATGAGATTGGCGAAGGTTACAATGAAAGAGATAAGATGCTGCTAGAACTTGAGCAGGAATGTCTCGATATATACAACAACAAGGTTGAGAAAACTCGCAAGTACAGAGCTGAGTTACAACGATCCTTAGCTCAAGCTGAAGCTGAGATTGCCACCCTCGCGTCTGCACTTGGTGAACATGTCTCGTTTTCAAGGGTATGCTGCTCTTGGCACCACTATATCATGTATGTTTCAAATATATAGCATGTAGATTTTTTTTTATCTTATGTATGTTATTGTTTCTGTTTGAGAAGACAGAGGGCTCTTTGAAGGAGCAGATCTCTGCTGTCAAGCCTGTACTGGAAGAACTGATGATGAAAAAGGATCTAAGATGGAAGGAACTCTCTGAGACACTGACACAAATAGCAGAGATCTCTTCTAACATTGAGGGGAATGATTATCCTGTTAGCTCTGGTCCAGAGATTGATGAAAGTGACTTGACAAAAAGAAAGTTGGATGAACTTAAAGCACATCTGCAGGATCTTTGCAAAGAAAAGGTGTTTTTGTATTCATGTAAACACGTTAAGTATTGTTTACAAAATGTTTGTGGTAATGTGCTTATCATCTTTATCTCAATTTCAGGCTGTTCGGCTGCAGAAAATAAACTTTTATATCAATGCTGTCCATGAGTTGTCAGAGATTCTGTCATTCGATTTTTCTAAGGCCTTGAGTAATGTCCATAGAAGCTTGACGGACTTCTCGAAGACTCATTCGAAAAGCATTAGTAATGAGACTCTTGCTAGATTAACAGAACTTGTAGAGTCTCTGAAGAAGGAGAAACGTCAGAGGCTGCTTAAGGTGAGCAAAGAATACTTCCGAACTGTTTGTACTTATACTTTAGAAATATACTTTTATCAACTTTCTTATTCTGATATTGTGCACATATGAGCTAGTTTGCTGATTTACACTGGTTTTGGATATTACATCTGGGATTAATTTATCTAGGTCCCACAAAAAGCGACCTTTTTCGAATTTACTTGCATGCAGATTGCAGCTTGGAACATCAGTTAAGATCTTTGGTCATTTAGTATATATGTATATGATTTCTCATGATAGCATTCAAATTAGGAAACGCACATTTTATTTGGTATATGTATATGATTTCTCATAATAGGAACCAAAATAGGAATTGCACCATTTTTCACAGAAATGAAATCCAAGAAATGCATGAAAGCAAACCAGGGCTAGTACGGATTGATACCTTATGATTCTTATTTATTGCAGCTACAAGGTTTGGGAAGAACCATGCAAGACCTGTGGAACCTAATGGAAACACCTATGGATGAGAGAAGAAGATTTGACAATGTAAGTAGTTTACTTTCTCTTCCAGCTGATGATGCGTTGGAAAAAGGATGCCTCGGTCTAGACATTGTCCGAGAGGTAATGTGATTATATTTTCTTTTGTCACATATAATATATTATTTTATTCTGATATGTCCGAGCCAGCGAATATTCAACTTTTTCTCAAGTCTAATATTTTGTTTATAGGCTGAAGATGAAGTGAAAAGATTGAATGCCCTGAAGTCCAGCAAAATGAAGGAATTGGTGTTGAAGAGGCAGTGTGAACTAGAACAAATCTGCAGAGAGGTTCATATAGATGTTAATAGCGATGCTGCAAGACAGACTCTTGTCGAGCTCATTGATTCTGGTACCATACAAATTCTTCTTGAGTAGGTCGGTTAATTAAGTACTTCAGTTTTGCAGTGCATTTTTGTGGTTTTACTTTCCAAAGGTATAGTGCTTGTACGCCTTAGTAAGCATTATGGAAAGCATACAAAATATATGGAAGTAGGGAGCTCAAGCCAAAATGATTCCTAATTGCACTGACTTACCAAATCAGATATTGTATCCTATCATGTTAGTTGTTACTCCTCTCTTTGACTAACTTTAGCATGTGCATCTCCATTTTCTGTTCGTTCTGTGTCAAGTTTGCCAATTTGAACAACTTTGCAGAACTTAATGTGAAAATATGACGGTCATCGTTTCAAAATTTGTTAAGTTACTGACGCAATTAACATTTGGTTTAAAAAGATATCTTTCATCGAGTGTGCAGTGACGACTTTTTCCTTTGCAGGAGATGCTGATCTGTCTGATCTTCTGGCAAGCCTAGATGATCAGATCGAGAAGGCAAAAGAGGAAGCTTTAAGCAGAAAGGAAATTTTAGATAAAGTTGATAAGTGGAGGCACGCAAAGGAGGAAGAAAAATGGCTTGATGATTATGAAAAGGTGAAGACTGCATTGTGTTTTTAAGTTCCGTTTTATGAACGTAGGTCAATAGAACCTTGGAGCTGATTGTCAGTATTTATCTGATGAAAACATAGGGTTATCAAGTCTTAAGTAAAACTGCACCCTATTAGAGAGAATCTCTCTTATCTTCAGAGATTTTTTTTTATAGTATAGTGATAGAGAAACTAATTTTTGTGTTAACTTCCTAAAGACTAGCACCTATGTCATATTAATTGATTCCTCTAATTTGGCTTCTTAACAGGATGACAATCGCTTCAGTGCTGTAAGAGGAGCGCACAAAAATTTAAAACGCGCGGAGAAAGCTAGAACCCTTATTAGCAAAATTCCTGGTGAGACTCTATAGTTGCATTACTTGGTTAATGCAAGTAATGACTTCAGTATGATGCTTTCTGGAAACAATACTTGGTAATTAGATATCCCTTTGGATTAGTTTTCAGTGATCAACCTTTCTTTTCATTCCAAGATTCTTATTTTTTCTTCTATCGCATACCAATTTTTTAGCTGTTCAACAAGAGATTTTTGGGTCCAAAACTCTGTAACTCGATCATTGGTTCGAGCCAAAACTTGAAAACTCATTGTTAGATGTTTAGAATTGATGATGTTTTTCTCGCACTTGTTAGGGTAAATAGAGTGTGAACGTAGTAACAGTGTCTGATTCAAATCAAGTAAAAGTTTTTTAGACTTTTTGCGATGCTTACTTATCCACCAAAATTAGTTGATGCTTCTAAAAACCTGTAGTAAAGCTGATCTGTCTTAAGATGGCATTAACCTCTCTTGTGTTCATTCTCTAAGCAATGATCGATGGTCTGACCACCAAAGTGAAGGCCTGGGAAAAAGAAAGGGGAGTCCCCTTCGTATGTGATAAGGTAACTAACTGTACGTTTACTCAGTTTTTTTTTTTTATGGTTTGATTTAGCTTATATGAATTATGCATTTTCCTTCCAGAACCCTTTGTTACAAACGCTGGAAGAAGACATTGTTTTGCGTGCTCAAAGAGAGGAGGAAAAGCGTCAATTCCGAGTATGTGTGTTAGTCAAAACATCGGATTTGTAGACAACCACTGTGTTACTGAACTAACAAATCAGAGCTCTTTGTTTGCGTTTTGTTTTTGCTTGCCTAAACAGGAGCAGAAACGACTACAAGGTCAGCTTGCTACAGAGAAAGAAGCAAAGTATGGTTCAAGGTCCGCAAAGAAGAAGCCATTGGGACAGAGTCTTAACTCAGACAATGTGACTAAAACTCCAATTGGCCGACGGATTGGAACTACACCTGTACGCTCTGCAATTTCTGGTGGCAAAGATTTCGGAAGAGGCAATACCGTGATTCCATTGAACTATGTTGCTCTTCAGAAAGAAGACTGAAAATAGAGACACTCGGAAGGGAAAGGTTTTAGGGTTTTAGATAAGCTACATGTCTACATGATGAGCTGAGACTTTCTTTTGTGTTTCACTTTTGGTTGATGATGCTTCCCTTGCTAATGAAAATTCAACTATTGGTAGCTATGAATATAAAGCGACTAATTTCACTCGCAAGTTATCCAATGGAAAGTTTACAAGAGGTTTTACTTCAGTAGATGATGGCAACCAAGTGAAAAACCATATTGGGATTTAGCTTTTGTCAAAATATGTAAGGTTTACAACGAATAAGCTTTTGGTCCTCACTACATTCCTCCCTTCAGCAGATAATCTTTAAGAAATGTTTTGGGTTTGAAAATTTATGGCTAAAACATTTCACATCTCCCCACACTCTGTAATTACAACGGCAAGCTTAGGCCGGTTGTTTGGTCCAGTAGCCACGTTCTCAATCTTCCGCACCACCAATAAACCATCTCCAAGCACTCTCTGTACATCAAAAAGAAGAATTTGTAATGGTTCATGACACAAATGCTTCTTCCTCAACTATTTATGGCTTTAAAGTTTTTCCTATTCGGACAACATCAGATATAACCACAAAGGGAGCACTAATAATTGACGGAAGAAAAATTGAAAAGCTTCTTGGTCTTATCATGCAGTACGTGTCTGTGAGAAGAGGACATACCCCAAAGACAACATGCTTGTTGTCAAGCCATTCGCTTTTGGCACAGCTGATGAAGAACTGCAATGCAAAGAGCAAAGGTCATTGATAACATTGTTATGCTTAACCAGCTAAACTTAAATTATCTTCTTCTTTTTTAACTCCTTAAGATTTATAAATAAGATAACCATCAGAGTCAAACAGAAGGCATCGAATCATCACTGATTTTGCATTATCAACATTTTATGTTACAATTTGTCTCATTTCACATATATAAGTAAGGCCATTACAATGAGACCGAAATTACCTGGCACCCATTTGAGTCTGGCCCACTATTTGCCTACAAGAAAAAAGAGAGCAGTAATATTAGTGATCAAAGTCATGAGTATTATATTATATCAACGACATAGTTTGACTCATGAATAAAAGAACAAGTCAAGGGGAACTAAATTCAACATATTCAATGCACTGAAAGTTAGTAGAGTTTTAAGATAAATTCAGAAATGCCAAATGCATACCATGGAGAGTAGTCCAGGTCCAGTATGTTTGGCAATGAAATTCTCATCATCGAACTTGTGGCCATAAACTGACATGCATCCACTACCATCATTCTGCAGAGTTTAACATGTCGAGCATTTCGTAAGAAGAGAAGAAACCAAGAGCGACCAAAAGAAGACAAACAATAGAAGCCAATGGCAGTTGAAAACAATCGGGCACTGACCTTGAGAAAATCACCACCTTGAATCATAAAATCCTTGATGACCCTGTGAAACTGACATTCTTTGTAACCAAGAGGCTTTCCAGCCTTTCTGCATTTACACCAAAGCCGAGCCAAACCCGATACAAGAAGATCAGAGTAAGTCGCACAAAAAAACTCAAGAATTGTCCTCTCGTCTGTCTCGATTAGTCTAATACAATTTGATCTACGCTTAGCTAGCAAGGTGTGCAAGAAATATGCATAAACAACACAAACTCAAAGACTAAAGCATGAAAGAAGCAACAAGTAAAAACACTATTTGAATACATACTAATCTCTATAAATTAACCAAAGCTCTATATTTAAGAGTGAAGGTCGAAAATCGAATGTACCTGAGTTCACCAGTACAGAACTGCCTGAAAGTTGGAAAGAGAGAAGATTTACATGGAATCAGAATCAGCTCAGAGTATATATAGAGAAAGAGAGAGAGAGGAGAGGGAGGACCTGAAGTTCTCAGCTGTTTTGGGGACAATGTCGGCGAAAAGCTCCATCTTGATACGACCGGCGGGGATACCACCAATAGACACGTCGAAGAAAACGACTGGGTTTTTAGGGTTCGGTGGTCGGACGTGCCACTCCACGTTTCCACCGCCGCTTGAAGGAGCTGTAGCTCCTGTTGGTGCAGCCACGATTCCTCCTCCAGAATTCATCGCAACTCAAAAAAGAGAGATACTTTCTTCTCTCTGACTTGGGAATAGAATAAAAAAAAGACACAAACTTGCTTCTCCTTTACTCTCTGTCTGTGATTCTTTGGTCTCTTGAGTTTTTCCGACGTCGGCGAGGAAGCTGTTTTTGGGCTCACATTCCTACTTTTACTTGGGCTTACAATTTAGGTGCAGAAAATTGCAAAAGAACGCTCCAACTTTCTTTTTGTATGCAAATCAACTTTTTACTTTTTACAATAAACATTGTAATAACCCTCTATAGTATATAATACATGTACACTGTTAGTGTACAGTAAAACATTTATAAATTAATACTCGATAAATTAATAACCTTTATAAATTAATAAATTTACTCGGTCCCAAATCAGGCCAATATAAAAATTAACAAAATTCGATAAAATAATAAAATAATAACTTTTTAAAAAGCTTTATGTAAAAATATGGTCCCAACAATAATATAAATTAATAATTATATATATTTATGAATATATATATAAGTTAGTATACTAATATATGACTATAATATTTTATTTTTATTCAAATTAAGATTC
>KE155512.1:47953-74021 GCA_000411075.1 Sisymbrium irio
TTTAATTTCATTTTGATTATTTTAAATTATAGTCCTTTATTTTTATACATGTTGAACTTATGAACATATATTATTTTTATATGAATATTCAATATATCTTTTCAAAATATATTTTAATGTAAAGTAATTTTATTTTCATAACTTTAAATTTTTCTATATAATATTTTTATTAATAGATTTATTCTTAGAATAACATCATTTTCTTTATATTTTTAAAAAAATATTAAAGATAAAGCATATATTTTTATAAATTAATATTTATTAATTTATCGATAAATTAATAACTCTATAAATTAATAAATTTTCAAGGTTCCAACATTATTAATTTATAGAGGTTTTACTGTATATTTGTTTGATATCACTAAATATAAAGTTTTCTTTTCAGTGAGCTCTGAAAAAATGTAATGTGTGTCTCTTTTCTAAATTTCTCTTCTTAACTTTTTTTTTTACAATAGTTATCCGTTTTAAATAGATAACTGACATTTAAATTTCTCTCTTTAAACTTTTATTTTTAACCATGGTTCTCCAATATATTTTCACCTTATAATTTAGAAATCAATTTACATATATTTTAAATAAACTATTGTATATTTGAAATCATATATTTAATATTTTTTTTGTCTTTATCTAATACTAATATATGTTGTAATATTTCATTTTCTCTCTTTTTACTAGAGCATTTTGACACAAATTATTTATTTAAAACAAATTACAATTATTATACTGAAAGCTGAAAAATAATAGAGATTTCATCTTTTTCTATTATCAATTTCACATTAAATTTTTGGTAGCGTAAAAACTCAAAAATTTATAATATTGTCAAGATTTTATCATAAAATTAGTATTTTGTATGTCTTAAATAAAAACATTAAATGTAACTGTGTTTTAACTTTTATAAAAGCATACTTATTACTTTTTAATTCCTTTTAATACCATATTTTATTTTCTTTTTGTCATCCACAAGCATCAAACTACACTTGGAACATATATTGTACAGTTTTGTCATAATTTCAAGTTCTAAATTCCTTTATCTATTGCTTATTATGTTGATTATTTGCATTCATTACTTTTTATAAACTCATTTGTTTCTTTATAAACTCATTTGTCCAACTTTTCTTCCTTTTTCCAGGTATTGTCTTCACTGCAATCAGTGTAATTCTACACTGACCTTCTACTGAATGAAATGATAGACTATAGTTTAATGTCGTGTACCTCTACAAAGTTAAATTTCCTCAAATTGCTGATTTATATAATAAGGACAGATTTAAGGAATTGTTTGCAGTCAGAAAAGTTGTATCTGAGATTCCAAAACTAACTAAAGGTGACATGGTTTTCTCGATTTCTAAGTATAATGGATATAATACTTTAGTGGAAAAGATTATAGAGGTTGGGATTACTATGCTATTAGGTAGATCTTTTCTTTAGTGAAAAAGATGATAGAGGTTGGGATTACTATGTTACTAGGTAGATCTTTCCGCTAATCTCATAACCTATTCGCTAACTTTACAATAGTTGACATAGATACCTTGTATGTGGGTGTAGCCAACTGGCATACCGTTTGGTTACCAAAGAAAATTTTCAAAACTCTGAAGAAAATAAGAGATGCACGCAAAGATATGGATACTTTCTTCTTCTTTTCTCTTTATCTTTTTTCTGCTTTATGATCGATATTTACGTATTTACTTCTTGGCTTAGAATCTAAGTGGTGAAAATAGTAAAAGAATGCTCAAACTTTCTATTAGTTTGCAAATCTACTTTTTACTTTAAAAATATACAACAATGTATATATTTTTGATATCATTAAAGCTAATATTTTCTTTTGAAAGAGCTCTGAAGATGTGTTAACTTCTCTTGTAAAAAAAGAATTAGAAAAAAAATTATTATTCTAAATAAGTAATTCACATGTAAATTTTTAGTTTTAACTTCCTATTTTAATAATGTTTCTCTATTTTAATTAGATAATTGGCATGTGTTATAGATTTTCAGCTTATAATTTAGAAATCAATTTACAGCTTATACTTGTAGAAACATAATTTAAGATACTTGTATCTTTGGATTTGATAAGAACTTAATGCTGTAGAATGCCACAATTCCACATTTTATTACCACTAAATATAAAACATTAAAAAACAAGTTAATAACACCCTTGATCATACATGCCCATTGTATCGCAAACAATAATTAAAAGGTTGTAATTTTCTTCCATTGACAAAATGTATGTGTCTACCATACAAAACAGTAGAATTATTGATGAAAGTAACTTACAATCCGAGTATTGAGCATGTAGCAGAAGAAAATAACATAGACAAAGACAGCTAAATCAGATACTTGAAAGCTCTTATAGTCATAAATATTCCGGAAGAATACTCAACAATAATCAATTTAAAAAAAGGTAATCTTCAGAGGCTGCTCATGCGTGTGTGGGGGCTCCATAAGCCGGACAAATGAGGCAACGACAAGCTCCTCATCACTCATTCCTTAAGACTATTCAGAAGTCCTTTTGTTATCAAGTTCTTCCAACACGGCCCACAGTTTTGGATCCGCATAGTTCTCAATAAGAAGAGCGGGTTTCGCTTGCATAAGTATGCTTGCTGGGTTACCTGTAGTGAGTCCAACCACAGGCATACCAGCTGCAACTCCAGCTTTGATCCCAGAGACCGAGTCCTCGAACACTAGTGCGTGCTCCTTGGATACGTTAAGCACTTCAAGAGCCTTCAAGTACGGCCCCGGGTGTGGCTTGGGAAACTCACATTCAGACCCGAGAATCACTGCCTGGAAGAAATCACTTAGACCAAGCTTCGAAATCATGAGCTCTGCGTTTTCTTTTGGAGCGTTTGTGACAGCAGCTCGTTTCACTCCACGTTCCTCGATCCATTTAGTCAGTTTTATAAGCCCGTCGAGTGGCTTTATCTTTTCTGCAACTAGTCTAATCAATAAGAAGAAGAACAACAACAAAACACAAAGTTAACTCCAAATGAACTCAAACCTGAAACAAGGTTTGGGAAACTTTCATACAGATAATTTGACTTACTTGCGGAAAAGAGCTTCCTTATCCTCACAGAATTTCAACCCTCTTGAAACATCATCAGGGAAGAGAAGACGAGCAATCTCAGAATTGTGTCTTCCAGCGATGTTGGCAATAAAGAACTTCTCGTCGATCGGGACACCATTGTTAAAACCAATCTGTGAATGATACAAGAACTTGAGAGTGAGTAAAACTATTAAGGCTCAAAGCTTTCTAATTATGCATGTGGAAACTGAAGATATGAGCAAAAAAGAATAAACCTCTTGGAGAAGTTCCTGGAAGGCAATAAGGTGGATGGGATCTGTATCAGAGAGTGTTCCATCAACATCAAACAGAATGGCTTCTAATGGAGCAAGATGTGAAAGCGAAGGCTTGTTGCTGCTTCACAACAACAAAAATGAAAACTTTTGAACAAATGAGAACAAAGAGATCAAAATCTGAGAAATCGCCATCAAAAAGGATCAAACTTTGAAAGCCAAAATCATTAGCAACCATTTACATATGCCTATCAATTAGCTTTAGGGGAAAAATTCGAGATTAGCTGCGAGTTTCATTGATCTTGGAGACCCCAAAACACTTTGCAACAAATCATAGTTTTCCAACAGAAACATCACACCAATGTATGGAGGCGAAGGAATACAGATCATGCATATACATAACACTTAACAGAGATCATTTAATGGAAAAGACGATCGGAAAACTATTAAGTGTACCTCTCGGAAGGAGTGAGATCAGTGAAGCCATTCATTGTGATGGAAAAATGAGAAAGAAACACGAAACTGCGACTGCAAAACGAGAAGAGAAAGGAATGGCTTTGAGAGATTTTTATAAAAAAATAAAAAAGCAAAAGAAGAAAGAGAGTGAATATTAAATTAATAAATTTGAAGAATATTGAAGAGGACAAATGGGATCTTGTTTATGTTCCGCCTGAGGAAGATTCGGGGACTCTTCTTCACCCACGTGGCAGCTTTTGTTTTTTTTTTGACGCAGAACTATTAAACCGGCTCCGTCCGGTTTAGAGATTTCAAATGAAATTCGGCATTTTTGTTCTGCTCCAAAATTGGGATCATTTCGTTTTGTCTAAAAACAATTCCTACCTCAAAACTCTTTTTTATTTTAAACGTTTTTTCATATGGTTAGACTTTTCACTAGTTCTTAGTATTTATGTGTTTACTCATTATTATGTAAAAATTAAGAACTCAAACAAGAAAACTGAATTTAACATGATACACTTGTCACTTGTTAAATCATGTCACCAACGACGAGAACTCTTTATTATCAAATCGGATAAAATGGTAATGGAAACAGAAAACCAAAAGGAAACATTCAACTCTTCGATAACGAAAAGTCTTAGTTGGGATACTTTCTCAACACGAAAATCAGTTCGATTTGGATAGAAGTGTGAGCAAGAAATCTCTATAGTTCCCTTTAATCTTCTCTTGAATTGTTTGGGCCAAAGTCTCACCATAGAGCTGATTATACTCTTCTGCGATCTCGTTCATGTCACTATGATCCGCTCTCGTTACGAACACTCTTGTCAACCATTTCTTGGTACCCTTGTCCGCGTCTTTGTTCAGAGACGCATTCAAAATCTATAACCAAACAAGAGAGACTTTATTAGAACACTTAAAAAATATATTATGAAGTTTATAAATGAAAGTAGATATAATCATATAAAGATTATTACCTTGCTGTAGTACACAGAGGGTTTGAGCAAACAAAGCAATGCATCATTGAGGAGCGAAGACTCAGATACACCCTGATGATCAACCCACAAAATTAATGTTTTCTTGATCCGTTAGAAAATTATGCATATATATAAGATAAGAAAGTGAACAGTCATATTTATGTTACCCCAAGAAGATCAGAGCCTTTGATATGGTTAAAGTGTTTGTAGAGATGTTGGAGATGAAGTTTGCTTCTCGTGCTCAGAATCCTAACAACCTCATCATTCTCAATGGCTTTCTCTCCGGAAGAAGCCACCGCCTCGGCCAAAATTTTGGCGTCAGATTTGGCGGAATCTTCCTTCACCTTATTCCCTTCGTATCTATAAGCACTCACGAGGGCCACAAGCAGCTGCACAAACACACAGAGTGAGTAGAGATCGGGTGCGGAAGGGTGTAGGGGTAAATAAGAATGTACTACTGACCTTGCGATGAGAACCGTGGATGTGAGAGGCAATGTCTTCTTCCATCGATTGGTCGAAGAGAGAGTGATAAGCTTTGCGTGCGCCAAGGAGATCTTCTGAGGAGCGAGTGCATGAAACCTCCACTATGAGGTTGTAAGATTCATTTCCTTTCTTCAGTGCTTTCTTCACCAACCTCGCGTCTCTCTCCCATGGATGCATCGACCACATCACCACCGCGTTCTACACATCACATACCAAACTTTCATCATTTCCATCTAGTACAACGGCTTACTTTTTTATTTTTTCTTAAGGAGTGTCTTAGGTTCCTCAGTAAACGTGAAAAGACCAACACTAATATTTGATCAAAGTTCATTGCCAATTAGTCTTCATGAAACATCCGAGTATTTGATCAAAGTTCTTAAGAGTATAGGACTAAATTCTTTTTCAATTAAACAAACAGCTACATCTCTAACCAACCATACACTAAAAAGTTGCATAACAGAGAATCTATCAATACAAAGGGATAACAATACACAGTGGTTAATTAGTTTGTGTTAGTTAATTTAATATTTAGGCAGATTCAGCAATTTTAGAAATTTCTTTAGTCTTTAATTAAACTGAAGTAAATGGTTTTTTGTACTTTCATTAGGTAGAAACGATATTTGATTTTTTATTGTGTAAAAAAAAACAGAAAAAAGATTTAGATAGTATACTCTAATAAAGTTTACTAAAACAAAAAGGTAAATAATACTACTATGTAATAAAACTGTAAAGAAACATAAATAAATAGAAAAGCACGAAAATAAAAGATGGGAAGATGTAAAAATTAGGAAACTGACATTGAAGCGAGAGAACTCAAGCTTGAGATGCTTGACAAACTGATCATGGCATTTCTCAAAAGCTCTTTCTTCATCTTCCACAAAGAAATTTTTGCTTGTTTTCCTAAACAATTTTCGATGATCCTTGTGCGAGTTCCCCAATGTAGTTATCAATGCTTTTTCATCAACTCCCATTCCTACAAAAAATTTGTTTTACGATTTAAACAATTAAATCACGTTCGGCTATCGTAATAAAACAATTCGACATTCACTGATTCACATATATATATGCAGTATCATTGTACTAAGACTAATTTTTGTAATTACCTGCAATTGCTGCATTGATGCTTTCTAAATCGAGAGTATGAGCCATTTTTCTTGCTCTTTTTTAGTTTTTCTTTTCTTTTCTTTTGTCCTGCTTTGCTTTGGTTTCTGCGGAAAGCTATGAAGAGAGACAAGTCATTATATACGATGTGGATTATTATTTATTAAGGGTGATGTTGTGGTTTAGGGAGGGAGACAAGGGTGTTTTCGGTACATCATTATGTTGTTTTAACTAGTTGTGTTCAGATTTAAGACAAACGCTAGGGGGCATTGTTGTAGCAAGAAGTAACGCCTACCAAATTTATTACATTTATTCTTCTTTGTTAAAACAATTTACGGCATCTTATAACAACTGTTTCACAAGTAGAGAATGAATGAATTACAGTAGTCCAAGCCAAATTAAAACTTACTGTTTTTGTTTTTACTGGAATTTATTAAGTTTGACCACTATATCAAATGCTCCTAAGTACATATACCACCACATCTCTATAATACAAAACAGGGTTCCATGAAAGAAGAGAAAAGGTTTAACAGTTTTCAAATACATCAGTTTATGAGACTCTAGTGTATTGTCTTCTCAACATGGCGTGATATATCTTCTACTTTTTATCGTCATAACATGTATTATACTGAATTTGAGTTCGTATCGTAAGACAGTGATTACATTATAACAACACTAAATTACATATTTTGATGTGCGTGGTCTACATTTGTATTAGGAAACTTGCAACAAAAACAAATTAAAGTGACACGTGAACTGGTACTCTGGCAGAGTTTTCTTTTTGATACGATACACAAGATTAAGATCCATGTGATTTTGAATTATGTCGAGTCTCAGATAATCAATAGAAGTCAAGTAAAAGTCATCAGCTTGAGATCTTGCTCAATCTTAAGCGATACTAAATAATAACTACAATGAAGAAAAATATGACACAATATTTCCCATTGCATATCATCCATTTTGTTAAACATTGATGAATTTCTTTAGCCAGCATATATATAACATTGATTTTTTACATATAATTTTTTTTGTCAACAGATTTTTTATAAATAATTAAGTTGATAAGATTCTTGATGATATACGGTGTTAGATATTAAATCAGAAAAGTGGGGGATCAAACCAGCATTCGTGAGTTGGCTTAATTTGTTATATTTTGATCATCGAAAATTTAACAATTATGATTAAAAAAAGGAAATCATTTGGTTCTTGGCAAGGTTCGAAGATCATAAACCTTATCAAGAAATAAATAAATAGAAGTGTTCGATCGAAGATCATGACAAGGCAGAGAGCATATCTCTTCTTTCCTTAAATTAATGCGTTCTTTAACAAAAGTCTTATGCAATTCTTATTAAGTTCAGACTCCTCTAAATAAATTATGCACGTAACCGATATAAAAGAGTAGTTGAGAATCCTCAATCACGTTTCCTTCGCGAGAGTGTAAGTGATTTTATCAATAAATATACTCGAGGAAGCATATATCACATGGTGTTTTTATAAAAAGATGATGCTGAATATCTGTCATTGGGGGTTGTACAACCACATTTGTATTTGTCATACCTGCATGTGTCCCTGTCACAAAAGAAATATTTGGTAAACTAATTAATATCTAATTAAAGAGCTAATACATTATTGTATGACAGGGTGTTGTTTCGTTTTATCCATGAGGACAAAAGAAACAAATTTGCAGACGTGGGCACAAACAAGATCACGTTTTAAACGAAGAGGACGACTAACAATAATTTAGAGGGGTACAGCTGTGTCTATCTTTGCATTTCGCTATCTCATTCATTTGATTTGGTTAAACTTATTCGTCAGTCAGTTTCCCAATCTCTTAAATCTATTATTTAAATATACGCATATGTCACACAGACACAGACATACATGTTGACTAGCACATAATTTAGTACCCTAGTTTAGTTTACACGCACACAATATCTACATTAGTCTTCTGTTTCTATACATTTGTCGACGTGTAAGTAACTGCAACACACATTCATTAATTAATTTCCGACACGAGTTTGAAGTATGACATTAAAGTTTAAAGCTAAAACGTTATCTTAAGGAAAGATACTCAGTAATAAAGAATCCATGCTAAACCCTCCCCTATTCAATATGTTCCAAATAAGTCATTATTACAGTTCCGACAAAACCAAAGTAAAGAGTTATTACAGCAACGTATTCGAGGGTATTAACGTCAACTAAGATTCCCTTGCAACGTCATTTTTACACCTTAAAAAAATTGAAACGTATTGTAACAAAACAAGAGAGAGAGAGAGAAAGAAATTAAAAGGGAAGAGAGAAGAACACAAGAGAGAAAGCCACACGCTTCGGAGAAAAAACAGAGGAATATCTCAAAAATGGCGACCATTAGAGTACCAGACGAAGTTCCTTCTCCAGCTGAGGATTCTGAAACTCTCAATCGCGCTTTCCGGGGTACGTTACATGCAGTCTTTTGTGTTGGTTCTCTTAAAATCAGATTTATGGTGTTTGAAAAATGGATGTTGTTATGTTTGTAGGATGGGGAACAGATGAGAAGGCGGTTATACGGGTTTTAGGAAAAAGAAACGAGAGCCAAAGAAGGAGAATCAGGGAATGTTACAAAGAGATTTACGGCAAAGATCTTATCGATGATCTCTCCTCTGAGTTGTCTGGTGATTTCATGGTACTTTACATTCTTAAATTTATACATTTTTCTTCTCTTGTATAACACGTAATCAAAAAACAAAAAAACAAAAACTGATTTTATGCGCAGAAAGCTGTGGTTTTGTGGACTTATGACCCAGCAGAGAGAGATGCAAGGCTAGCGAACAAGGTCTTGAATGGGAAAAAGAAAACCACAGAGAAATTGAAAGTGATCGTAGAGATCTCTTGCACAACTTCTCCAAACCATTTGATTGCTGTGAGGAAAGCTTATTGTTCTCTCTTCGACTTATCCCTTGAAGAACACATTGCTTCCTCTGTGCCTTTTCCTCTCGCCAAGGTCTTTCTTTATTCTTCTTCTTCGAAATTTGGGTTTTAATTGTGCCATGAGAAGCTCAAATCTGCTACCTTTGTGGTATACAATGCACAGTTACTTGTGACATTGGCAAGCTCATTCAGATATGACAAGGAGAAGGTTGATACAGAAGTGGCTACAATCGAGGCGGGTATGCTACGTGAAGCGATAACAAAGAAGCAATTAGATCATGATCATGTCCTGTACATATTAGGAACTCGCAGTATCTACCAGCTCAGAGCCACTTTTGTTGCTTACAAACAGAGTTATGGCAACACAATAGATAAGGTTCAGATCTTAGTTTGGCTTTGATTTGTTTTTTTTATTCTTTTTATAGATACTTCATGTTTGTTGTTTATATGGACAGGATGTTGATGGGTGTCCAGGAGATGCTGATCTGAGAAATCTATTGCAGATGGTGATCTTTTGCATTGATTACCCTGAGAAACACTTTGCAAAGGTACTTTAAAAACATTGACCAGATGTAAGACTCAGAATCTGTTGGAAATATAGCAAAAGAAGTTAATTAGATTACATTTGTTTGTGTGTGTTTTTGTTGTTGTTTTACAGGTTGTAAGAGATTCGATTGAAGGATTTGGAACAGATGAAGATTCTTTGACGAGAGCGATTGTGACGCGTGCAGAGATTGATCTGATGAAAGCAAGAGGAGAGTACTTCAACATGTACAATTCAAGCATGGATAACGCTATTACTGGTGATGTTTCCGGAGACTACAAGGACTTCCTCATCACTTTACTTGGTTCCAAAATCTGATTGTTTCTTTGTGTTTCAATCTAATAATATTCTTGGCTTGTTGTGACTTGTATCAAAAACTTCATTTACCAACTTCAATTTGGAAAAATGTTATAAAAATAATCAAACAACTCTATCGGACATGTATATATTTGAAAAATAATCAAACAAACTATAGTATAGTTAATTACACAAATCAGGACAGCAACAGCCCAAAGCTTTCATAATGGGCCACAAAAAACCAACTCAAGCCCAACATTCAGATAACCAAGAATGTAGTAGTAGAGAGGCACGTGTGAAGGTGTCTACGTCAAAAACCACCTAAACTCCGGCGACGAGGCAGGCAATCATAATGTAATCAAATCAAAATGCGAAATCGGTTTGTTATATGATATTAATTACATATTAATTAGACAAAAATAGAAGAGGAGTTTGCAGCATCTCTAATAAAATGATACGTTTCATATATATATTTTGATGAGATATTTTGCAGATAGGATTTTTGACGATTTGATAAAAAATGAGTGGCTCTCGTCTCCCACCAAATCACACAAAACCTTTTGCCTCCTTCTTTGGATTCATCTTCTCCTCTAATATTTCATTGCAAGTCTCTTTCTTTGTGATCCTACAACCCTTTCCATGGCCTCTATTTCTAGAATTCTGCCAACAGATGGCACCAGGTTAAGTCAATGGACTTCCAAGGTTCATGCTCCTGCTACGAGGAGAGCTCTAACTCAATTAGGTCTATATAACATCAAAGATAACCTTTAAAGTCTCTTAATTTTCTACAAAGTCTCTCTCTTTTTGGTTTGCTGAATCATTTTTTGTTTGTTTTTTTCAGATTCTCTCAAGTTGTTTCCTGTTAGTAAAGCTGGAATAAGTTTGAGGGTTCAGAAATGTAAACCGTTACGCTCTGTCTTTGCTCTTGAATCAGCTTCCTCCAGGTATTTTGTAGGGACTTTAGGTAGAGTGATCACTGGGATAATGTGGGTCTAGTTAGATATGGATTTGAGTTTCTTACATGTTCATTTTTGATTATGCAGGAGCAGTCGAGTTGCTTGCAATGCTGCTGCAGATTTGTCAGGTGATGTACCTGAAAGCACTCCTAAGGAACTTAGTCAGTACGAGAAGATTATTGAACTTTTGACGACCCTTTTTCCACTTTGGGTACTTACTTACTGACCTTTCACTCTACTTTGGTGAACTCTTTATATGCATTTGATAGCTCAAAACGGTGAAAGTGATGCTTTTTTTTTTTCGTTTTCTTTTTGTGTGTGTGTGTGTGTGTGTGCAGGTTATCTTGGGAACACTTGTTGGCATCTTCAAGCCATCTTTAGTATGCTTTTTCAGACTTCTTCTTTGTTTATCTATAGCAATCTGTGTTTCTCCTTGGCGCTAATGGATTAAGTCTTTTTGTAGGTTACATGGTTGGAAACAGACCTCTTCACTCTAGGTCTTGGATTTCTCATGCTCTCCATGGGATTAACTCTGACATTTGAAGATTTCAGAAGATGTTTACGTAATCCATGGACGGTGAGGGCAATGACCGTATCTGTATATATTCTTTACTTGTTAGATACGTTTTCCCGTTTAACATTTTGAGTCCTCATGTAGGTGGGTGTTGGTTTTCTTGCTCAATATATGATCAAGCCACTGCTAGGTTTTCTCATCGCAATGGTATGTTTACCTCTAATGTCTTTGACATCGACTTCTATTTTCTTTTCTGAAATGGATGCTTATGCAATTTTGGTGATGATTCCTTTCTTCTCGTTCTGTTTTCTTTAATTATTAACTTAGATCCAAGTTGTTGTTCCATATTCAAACCTCATTTTTTTTTCTTGAAAAGATTGAATCAACATTGTCTACTCGCAGTAATTCTTCTTGTTTTTCTATTGGGTTGTTGATGATTCTCAAGGAGCTAAATAATACAAACCTTTTCTGTATTTTTACTTCAGACCCTTAAGCTTTCGGCACCTCTTGCAACTGGTCTTATCCTGGTCTCATGCTGCCCTGGAGGACAGGCGTCGAACGTTGCAACCTACATTTCTAAAGGGAACGTAGCGCTCTCTGTGCTCATGACAACGTATACTTCTATTTTCACTTGTATTTCTTTCTTTCGTTCTTGAATATGGTCGGAAGCCTCTCAAGTTTTTTTTTCTTTTCTTAATACCTAGTTTGCTCTCTAATTCCTAGGTGTTCAACCATCGGGGCTATTATAATGACTCCTCTCCTCACTAAGCTTCTTGCTGGCCAGCTTGTTCCCGTTGATGCTGCTGTGAGTTTTCTTTCTTACTATTCTGAATCGATTAATGCAAAATTGCTGTGATTTTAGCTAATAAGATACATTTCGTTAAGCCTTATCATAATTCAGTAAAAGTTATTGAATGATTAAAGTAGAAATAAACAAAATAGAAGTGTATAACAAGATAGTTGTAGCCAAGCCAGAACGAAAGCTTATGGATCCTTTTCTTTTTTTACATCAGGGACTTGCTGTTAGCACTTTTCAAGTAGTGTTAGTGCCTACTATCATTGGAGGTAAGCATGTTTCTTAGTCTTTCCCACACAATGAATTTGACTATGATTTCTTAGAGACTAAAGTCTTTTATGTGGATTGTGTGACAGTTTTGGCCAATGAGTTCTTTCCTAAATTTACGTCGAAGATTATATCAGTGACACCTCTTATCGGAGTCATTCTGACCACTCTTCTCTGTGCCAGCCCTGTAAGTAGTTCATGCAACATCTTAAATGAATTTTTTAAGACTGAAAGTAGTATTGATTATAAAATTTTCTCTTTCTTAAAAGATTGGACAAGTCTCAGCGGTTTTGAAAACACAAGGAGCTCAACTGATACTCCCGGTGGCACTCCTTCATGCTGCAGCCTTTGCTATTGGCTATTGGATTTCAAAGTTATCTTTCGGCGAGTCCACATCCCGCACCATTTCGATAGAATGTGGAATGCAAGTAAGTTAGTTTCTCCTACATACACCAATTTATACTGTCGTTCCTTTTGTTATAAATTCCTTTTTTTTTTTAACTTATTGTTTTCGCAAACCGCAGAGTTCAGCGCTCGGGTTCTTGCTTGCACAAAAGCATTTCACAAACCCTCTTGTGGCTGTTCCTTCTGCAGTCAGTGTCGTATGTATGGCGGTAAGTTTTCATTGGCATTATTCTTCGAAGTTCGAAGCTAGAGTATAAAAACGTGACATAAGTGTATAATAAACTTCCAAGGATAGTTTGTGTACAATGGCATAGCTGTAATTATGTTTGATTTCGTTCTGCAGCTCGGCGGGAGTGGCTTAGCCGTGTTCTGGAGAAACCAACCAATTCCGGCCGATGACAAGGATGACTTCAAAGAGTGAATGAATGAAGTTGGAAAAGCTGTTTGTGTCGATGGGATTGTGTTTATTTGAAAGACATAAAACACACAAGATCTGTGTTAATTAGACAAAAGCCAAGAGCGTGCATGTTGAATTTTGTGGTCAAATTTTTTGTTTATTTATCAGACCGAACCAGATTAGCATCTCCTGCTACAACTTCAAAGAATTGTATGCATTAGTAATGATTTATTCATCGAAAATTAAGACATTTAATTTGGCAAGATAATAGAAACCACTTTCAACAAATTTGCTCATTGACATGAGGTAAATTTTACGATCTTTTCTACACGTCGAGTTAGAATTGCTTTTCTGGGCCATCCATTATTTGGTTATGCAAGAAAAGACCAACGATAATTTTAGTAATAGACTTGTCCCAGCTGGTGAAGATTATATTTAGATTGGATAAGTGGTTTGCATTTTCAATTTATTGACCAGTAAGGTGTTTACTTTCTCTTTGAAATTGTATGCATTTTTATATATTTTTGTAAGTATTTTAGTGGTTGTACCGGTTACGTGAAATCACGCACCAGCGAAGAAAAGGGAAACTCACATACAAAAAGTAACAAAGAAAAGGCCGGTGGGGAAGCCATCATCCATATTGTCAAACAATGCTACTTTTTAATTCTCCATGTCAGTTTTACCACTTAAACCAGAATTTACTCAGTTACTTAAAAGACGATATCTTACAACTCATTTTCTTCTATTACCCTCAAGTTTCATCTCTTGTCTAATTCTTATCACGCCTTTCCATTCTCACTGGTCAATCCATTGTTCACCTCCATTCCAACCATCTCCTTGGCTGATTCATCAGCTCCACCATCTAACTCTGGCTGCATCTTCTTCTCAGGTTCACCATCTGCACCTACGACAGAATCACTCTCCATGTCGTGACTGCCGTCTTCAATTTGTGGCATGTTATTCTGGTACTGCTCATACACGCCCTGTGCCTGTCTCCCAATAGAAAGAAAAAAAGATATATGAGACAAACCAGTTTCCAAACAAACAAATTTAGTTATCTAAGCAGAAGGAGATTATGTCGTCACCTTGTAGTACTCGGTCATCCTATCGTGAACTATGTGTGCCATCTCTTCAACATCATGAACAAGATAAGGATTTCCAACTTCCTCGACCGCACGCTCTGTATACGCTGATGTGTTCTCACTCAAGTTGAGGCCGAGCCGATCGGGTCTTTTCAGAAGAAGTTGAAACGTTGGCTGCAGCTCATAGCATTGTTCAAAGAGAGAGCGGCGGCAGAACACATACAGACCAAGCCGAGCACGTGACATTGCAACCACCAACCTTCTTACATCACGTAGATGTCCGACAAAGCGTGTCCGTACAAGAGACAGCAAAATAAAGTCATTTTGTTGTCCTTGGAACTTGTCCACTGTAGTCACCTGAGTAAATAACAATATCAAGACAATCAGAACACCAAAATAAGATACACGATGCATTATCACACAATCCTTATCATATTAACATCAACTTGAGTAGGATATATTACCTTGCTAGGCGGGCCGATGAAAGCATAGGGAACACATCGACGGTTGATAACATCACGGATTAAGAGCTTCTGCCCATTATATGTCGTCAATATTGAAATCTTATTAGCCGGATATCCTAGCAATCTCATGTATATATAGACACTGACGATATATTCAGCTTCTCCCTGGTTTTGATAAAACCAAGGAGATGGTGTCGACTCTCCTTTCCCCTCGTAATCAGGTACATTTATCAACTGGTAATCGTATGAGAAACCAGCATTTGCTCTATGAAAGATGGGCGCTTCTTTAACAATGGAAAGGTCTCCCAAATCTCTGTATCTCCAGTTGTACAGTTTGGCTAAGCTTGGCCTGGCTCTTCCTTGAGCATTAAGCTCGATATAAGGAATACCAAGACGGACAAACCTCGTAAACAGACTCTGATCCATGTGACTATATTTCTGGAAAGCCATATTCTTCACCACGGGAGGCAGCTGGTGGTGATCACCAATCAATATACAGCGCTTGAGTCGTGCATGACCATCTTCTTGCCTCTGAAGCAACATTGGTATGAAAGTCTCAATTTCCAAAATCTGAGCACTCTCTTCCATCAGTAAGTTATCATACTTGAAACCCAACTGAAGAAAATCTCTCCTCTTTAATGCCGCATGAGTACACGTCATTGCTACAATCTTTGCTTGTTTGGTCATCAGATAATTTGCTCTATCAGCAGTTGATTTGAGTAGTTCAAAGGCCCTACACTCTTCTAGCTCTTGGAACACGGTCTTGAGATGAGAGAAGCAACCCTTAGCTGCCCTCATGTCTTTCTCAAATGACTCCCCACTAAAAACAGGGTTAGACGTGTCTGAGAAAAATTCTTTGAAGGGGAAGCGATCTTGAACAAAAGATGGATTGTTTTCATTTCCAGCACAAGCAGCAAGAAATAGCTCCCAACGCGAGTAGACATGAAGCAACCAGAAATACCCAGCTGTTTCACAAGTATAACCTACATCCTCTGGAAGTTGAAGAGATCTTGCTAGTCTCTCAACCTCGCTGAGAAGCTCTAAACGTCGAACAAGCATGGCATTGACACGGCCTTGTCTGCTAAAGTCAAGATCAGTGGCAAGCTCTTGTTCACCTTGACCCAAACGAAGCAGATACCGCGCTGGTACATCCCTCTGAAAAAACAAACCCATGTAACATTTATCTGTCAGAACCCGTTAAATCATTGCTCCATACAGTAGAAAATAAAACAGAGAGATGCTAGTAGTACCTCCATTATCTTCTCAAAAAGATCATTCAAAGCCTGATTTGAATGAGTGATAATTAAGGTCCTTTGAGAAGGACAGTTATGATATAGCACATTTAAGATTTGCACTGCTGTATCAGTCTTTCCGGTACCCGGTGGACCAACCACCATAGTTAGCCCAGGCTGAATACCAGAGATAATCGCTCCAACCTGCAGACATTAGTTGGTAGGGTTTGGTTAAAACTTGCAACTAAAAATTATACATCCTGCACCAAACCATATGTTTTAGAATATTTTATCAATCAGCAGAGAGGAAAGGCCTTATCATTGTGAGGGAAAAAATGCTTTAGAACACAGCTAAAACTTTCTCCGAATAAAACAGGATGGCAAGGAAACAACATCGTTCCACTTAACTTGATCAAAGAAACGAGACTAAACCAAATGCTTTACAAATTATTAGAAACTAAATGCGCAAAAGTTTATATAGGTTATTAACTTTCAGGTATCATTATCATACACAATGAGGCGGCATAAAGATCATGAGTAGCATTCTCGTATGACTCCAGCGTAAGGATATATGAATTCTAAGATGATCGATTTCTCATTATTCAAAGAAGTGTCAAGAATAACAAAAGCTGATGAGCATAGCCAGCACAAATTACATAATAACCAAATGGTCCTAATCAAATGAGTATACTGCTCTGAGGATGTAGAGATTAGTAGTACCTGTGTAGGTGTAAATTTAACTGAGTTCTGCTTCGGCTGGTCCTGAGGATAAGGCCCTGGGTCAGGTGGGGTATATGCCTCGACAATAAGTTTCTCCTTTGGGGATTCATCCACCATATCAACATTGTCTGCTGGATTTATTTCAGATATCTTGTTTCCAGAAAGAGCATTGGCATTCCCTTTCAGTGTCTTTGGAAGAGTGATTCGAAACGGAGGCCTCGGATCCAGAACTTCAGCACCGTCAGCATTGACGAAAGATACCTAACGTGCAAGAGTTACATGAGACATGGAAAAAGGAGCAGTCTTAGTTAAAATCATATACGAAAGAAATTAATTACTAACCTCATAATCTGGAAAACTTTCACTGAGATGATTTGCATCAAGGAAAGTATCTTTGAAGTCCACGGTTTCCAATAGGTTTGGCATATTCGGCCACTGCGCAGCAGAAGGGTTTCCATACCCAAGAAATACGTTATGCAACCACTCCGGAACAATACAGTATTCATTCATGAGATCTCTGATAGATTCCAGAATAGCCTTGAAGTTGTTCTCCTTTGGTTTCCTCCTCATTAGCACATTAAATGTGCCATACACATCCTCAGCACCTTTTTCAGCAATATCTGTAACATCTATGTGATACTGTGCAGCATCTAAAGCGACAGTCACAGTCCTCATTTCACCTTTTGGGGGCTTCCATTCATCTCGTTTAACTCTCCCAGTAAAATCATTCATCAGATTACCTTCCTCGTCACGGATGTCGATGACTTCACAACCACGAACATATTGAAGCCCAAGCCTCTGTGGTACTGTGGCTTTATCAGCTTCCTCTGCGCCTAATGGCTCAAATGAAGGGCGTATACAAAGCAAAAACAGTACATCATGCTCTTTAAGGGAATTCCATTCAGATCTAATCTGTGATCTGTAACTCTTAATACTGAAGGTAACTTGGGCAGTCACCGATGATGGTTTCTCTTCTCCAATATTAGGCTGTTTCACCTGAGCGATTTTGAATTCATTAATCGGAACAGCCATTCGTGACCAACCACGAAAAGCAGTTTCTCCCTCGTTATCAATGTGTGCAAGAAGATGTGGCACAGCTTCCTGTATATCTTCACGAATCTCATAGGTAGATTCTAGACGGAAGAGATTGAAGTTTCTAAGGAGGTAATCGTGAAGTGTTAGAAACTGAAGATTAAGCTTTGGAAGAGCAAGGCAACCTTCCCCAGAATAGTTAATGCTTGGAATAACACTTTCGTCCCACATGATTTGCTCATTTGGGTACAAAGGCAGAGCGTTTATGGCTTCTTTCTGAGACTGTTGCTTCTCAAAGGAGGAGACGACGACCTCAGTCAGAAAATCCTTACTATCTGCCCAAGGATCATGTCTTGAAACCAGTTTGAGCTGTACAAAAGCAAAATGAAAATACGGACCAATGTAGGTGGCAAGGTGTATTATTGTCGTATGTGGAACTATAAGGGAACAGAAATATTTTATATATATATTAAAAAAAAAAAACTAAAATCAGCAGCAGCAAGATATCATCACATTTTCAAATGTGAACCTACAAGAATAAGCCTTCTAGACATATACCTTTGAGCAGACAACATCCCTTAAATCTTCCGGAGAAAGTTCAGACAATCTCCTCCGAAGATCAGAGCTCTTGTGAACCGAACCAATATTAGCCAAAGACACATCTCGCAACTGAAGCAAACAAGATAACAAAAAACATGCGAGAACTTAGAGAAGACAACCCCAAAATATTATTAGAGAATAAGGAAGATTGCAGACCGAAGGCTTCAAATTCCATCAATAACAAAATCAAAACGTAGTACGAAAAATTAAGTATCTATTAATGAACCATGGTTACCAGGAAATACCTTTGGTATTTTCTTAAAGGCAAGTAGCTGAAACGCCATAAAACGATCGTAATGAAATTGAAGTGCTTCATCATCAGTTAACTGTGTTCCATCATGATCCTTAATCTCAAACTTTTCGTAGAACTGTAACAAGTCAACTAATTGGGCGAAAAGCTTCCCCTTTTCATGTTTGTATAGGACACTTAGTCGACATTTGGCAACAACTGCTATATCCGCCACAAGAGGTCTTAAGTATCTGTAATAATCAAGATGAAGAAATGGAGAACGACAAAAATAAGGTCGAGTAAATGAATAGTACAGAAATGGACATAGCGTATCAAGATTAATAAAGGAGATACTATCAGGACGCAGAAGAAAACCACTTGGAATGCAGTATACAGGTTCTGACCTACTACAAATAACTTGCAAAGAGGCCCTGGTGTGAAGTATTAATACCTTCTAGTTGGAAGTTGGTTCAGCATATCAATGAGAAATTCCATGAATCTCTCGCAATATAATACAGAAGAATCATCGACCGATTGAAATCGAGCAGTATCATCAACCTCATCCGCAAAAACCCCGTGATCAAGAACCTGGAGTAAAATATATAATTTTGAATAACTATGCAAAAATATATGATGAAAATAGCCCACTTCAGCCTAATAAAAACAGGCCTATTACCTCGACGAATTCTTCTATTAGGCCTCGTACAAAATTTGCTTCAGTTGATGAGGATGGATCAAATTGCTCTCCCTTTGACATTGCCTCAGCTGCCCACTTCTTTGATAACCGCTTCCACTTTTTTATTAGATCAGGTTGAAGGCAAAGCTCCATCTACAGTTGTGAAAACCAATGATGATATCAGAGCCACGACAAAATACTAAACCATCCTTAACAAAATCTGTGTGAAGGCATCCCCAACCTGGAAACGTCCATAAGACAAACTGTGCCAAGATTGTAATCCTGCTAGACTTAGAACAGTCTCATTAACCACCGCGTCTTCCAAACTCTGAAACATGACGCAGATAACAATATTGAAGAAAACAAAAATAGCAAAAGGATACAATTTTTGCATAAACGTGAAACAAACGGTTGTACGCGCGAAATAACAATTTTGACAGACACTTAAACCGAGTAATACACAGTTTTCTTCTCCGCGATTACTGCTTACTACATAATGCATTTTCTCATCTTGAGGCATGTCCAGCAGCAATCTAAAGTACTTGCAACCTATATAACAAAATTAGATTCAAGAAAGAGAACAAACCTGGAAAGCATTGATCATGAAGACCAGATAATTTGTCTTCTCAGCTATATTCAAGTCTCTTCCCTACAATAGTAAAACAAAGATAATATGAATATACGATTGGTTTAACAAATAGTGATTATCATTTATCACTGTGCACATCCCCAAATATATACAATGTTTGAAAGCAGTGATATGTGAATCCATTAAAGCACAAGTAGGATCCAAATGATCTCAAACATGAACAACATAAAGAAGACCACAAACCTCTTTAAGTCGAAGAACCTTAAGAAGAAACTTTTTGAATAGATCTTCGCGATCATGAAAGCAAATCCAAGCTGCCACATTCTCCCGAAACTACAAAAACAAAAAACAAAGCAAATTTTAACTTCATTGCTTGCAAACTCCAAACAACAATCTCATTTCCATACACTCAGATGCAAAAAATCTCTACCTTCTCGTTAATCATAAGAATCATTGACATGACATGCTCGAAAGTTGCCGTCTCAGGATCGAAGTTAGGCCATAGGTAGTTCTCCAAGTACTGACTCACTTCAAGAATCATGACTCGCTGCAACGGAACCGGTTTGCGGCCACTGGTAACCTTGAGCTCCGTCACGTAAATCTCCTTGACAACTTTCGGATCGAAAGGTTTCTGAGGGAGGTTGCCTCCGGTTTTAATCCAGCTCTCCTCGGCAATCTTCGTCAACCTGTCTTGCTGAATCTCGGATAAAGTGATGGAGCTCGGCAAGTTGGATCCAGGCTTCGACTCAAGTGGCTTTTCAGCGGGATTGCTAGGTGACTCTAGTGGATACTCGGCCACTCTGTGGCGCTTGAAGTCGTACGTGCCTGTTCCATACACCTTCGTCATTTTATCTCACACCGAAAGCTGCTTTCTCTGTGAGAGCGAGGAGGAATCAAGGCATACAGTAGGAGGAGATGATAGTACGGTGGGATTTTTAGGGCTTAAGCCTCGCGGAGGAGAAGAAGATGTTCGTCGACGTACAAGATAAAAGGCGGTTTTAACGACCCGACTCGACCCGACCCGACCCCGACTTAGTTTAGTTATAGGCAGCTGGACTTGGGCCGAGATTTGAGCTCGAGATGACGAGAAGTGTTTTTACTTTTTAGTCAAAAATATCAAACATATTAATTTTGTAGTTCCATAATAAAACCATTATGGTTAAATTCTTTGAACTTTCTCTCTTTGGTTGTTTTGTTTTGGTTTTGTTTGTATAAATTGAAGAATTTAGTAATGTCTTGAGTTACTATAGGTTTTCAAAGATTCCTGAAGTAAATTACTTATGTTTCCTAAAGATTATGTGGCTATGGGAATGAAAATACCTTTACAAATTGGTTCCGAACTAGACTCAAGATTGATACCATTTGCATAGTGAGTGTGAGAGGATGCTTTTTTCGTCCCTGCGAGAGCACGTAACTGAAGACATGATAATCAGTCTAACCAGCCATCGGATTAAGAGTTAATGATACCATGAAAGAAAGTCATGGTGAAAAGTAAAAATAAAAAACTAGGCACTACTAGAATCTTAATGATACTTATAATCAAGTCTGTGAAAGACCTTTAGGATCCAAACAGAACTCATAACGTTTATTAAATTTACTGTTACTAGATGCAAAGCTCTTCTGAATCTACAGGTATCGTTATAAGCCACGCACGCTACTTGAAAGCAAAATTAATGTTTGATCCCCATATCACCTGAGTTACAAGATCAACTTTGTCTGACCAATAGCTTCTCTTGATCCCTCTTTTTCGCCTCAAGTAATCCTTTGATTTCCCCTTTCACAACTCGAAGAGACCTTTATCAATACAACTTGTAGCTACAACGGTTTTACAAAACATTAATCATATCCGTTAAAAAAAGGATTATTGCTTTGAAAAGAAACAGAGAGGGAAAAACAGAGCAAATATGGATATATAAAAAATGGATGGGTGGTCATCTTGCAACCACGAGTCTATGATACGCACTCCAAAAAAAAAAAGACCAAACTCAAGAAACAAATGGCTAACCATCTCTTCTCTCCCACGAACCCATGACTTCTTTCAACCACTCTTGGCTCTCTTCTCCACTCGCCGATACTCCCACTTTCTTCTTGTCTCCATCTCCACAACCAAAACCCTTTAAACTCTCTGTTTTCCGTAACAAACCTTCGCTTATCCCCAACTCTTCCTCGCCAGACCGCTCTCCGGAGGTTGATGAACTCGTCGTGGATCCCGTGAAGCTAGCACTGAAGAAAGCTGAAGCCTATAAGAAATCGAAATCAGAGGAGCAGAAAAACACTGAGAGAAATGACGGTGACGAGGAACTACCGCTCTCAGTGAAGCTTGCTAAGCAAAAGGCTGATGATTATAAGAAGCAAAAAGGCCTTGGAGCTGATGGACTCCAGGAGGCTAAACCCAGTTCAGTAAAACCATCTCTTTGCATAAAACAATCTTACAACTTTTGCCTTGTTTTGTCTTTGTTCGAGCAGATCATATGTTACTTTTCTTTAGGCGCTGATCATGTTTCTCGATGCCATTACGTTTTTTTTTCGTCTTACTTGATTATGACATGTTAATATGTGGGAACATGATCTCAAGAACTTGCCTCTGATGGGGTTTCAGGTAGTACAGAGAAAAGTTTTGTTAGATCATCAAATAAGGTTGGGGAAGATAGTGATGGTAAGAAGAAAGACTTGAAAGTCTCCAGCATTGATTTCATTGGGCTTGGCTTTGCTGATAAGAAGAGTACAAGGGGGCTTCCACCGGGACTGGTTCCTGTTGTTGACTATTCTCCTGTAGGAGACTTACCTGAGGTGGAGTTTATAGTTGGTGACAAGACAAGATTTTCCAAGACAGAAAAGGAGCTCGAGCAAGAAGGAAATGAAAACTCTGATGTATATAAGCCCAAAGTTTCGACATGGGGAGTCTTCCCAAGACCTAGCAACATCTCTAAAACGGTATGTGATTGATCCACATCTAAAGATATGTGTCATGCAATTCGATTAGTTGTTTCAGAACTCCCAACAAGTAAGGAGCTGTCTGTGTAATGTGGTTAAGATCGAGTCTATAAAGAAATTTTACTCCGGATAATTTAGGGGAAAGGATACCATTTAGACCCTATGTCATTAGTATACTGTCAAATATTATGCAACCAAAATGACTTGTGTAGTTACCTATAACTGAACTACATGATGAAATGGAGCTATGGTATAAAATTTGCTTTGGTATTCTTAAGTGAGTAGATACTGTCATACTGATACTTCTTTGAATTGTTTGAATAATTCATCTCTTTCTGATGGTTTGTAAAATTCTGTCAACTCTGCTAGATTAATATCCCTCGTTTTGAGCTTGATAAAAAAGTAAAAAAGAGCTATATCTCATAGAACACAACGTTCCTAAACAACTTGAACTTCTAAAAGTAACCCATTTATGCTCATGAGGGTGGGGGCGAATTTTGGCTGTATGACTTATTATCTTCTGATGAAAAAAGTTGGCAAAAATCTTAGCTTCGATATTGGTTTTGATGTATACTCCTGTTGGCATTGGTGGTATCAAGTCGTCATGACAGAGATATATTCTTTTCTGGTTTAAAGTTTGGTGGTGGAAGGACTATTCAACCTGGGGATTCAGTTGAAACCGCTGAAGAGAGAACTGCGAGAGAAGAACGGACAAAACAATTGCTCATTGCCTACAAGGAATCAATCGGACTAAATATTGATCCTAAACTCAAACTTGAGTGTGAGGAGGTACTCCCATGTCATTTTTGTTCTTCCTTTTTTGGATGAAAGACCTGATGCTGAAGTCAAATTGTTCTGAGCTCATGAATGTGTTTCCTCTTCAGCATGGAAATTTTGGAAGCTTTTAATTTGGATGTTATCTGGCAATTACTTTTGCTCAATGAGAGAATGCTCCAAGCTATATCTTATAAATTAGGTCACTGTCTTTAGAATCCTATTTTTAGATTATACCATGGATATGGCATCGGTGAAAAACTGTGATACGGACTCATGTTTTCTCAAGCAGATTCTCATATTTTCATGTCATTTTTGCACGTTATCACATTTTCTAGAGAAATGAAAATATTATTTGAGTTGAGAAAAACTAGAAAAAGTGATGTGCTTTATCTACAGGCATGTTCTGCTCCTATTCGTGCTTCAAGGTAGCTAGAAGCTTTTTGCTCACAATGTGTATATTACTTCCCATACTAATAACAGGCATTAGACAAGGGGAACTCGCTTATGGATTCGGGGAGTCTCAAAGAAGCTTTGCCATACTATGAAAAGGTCATGGAGAAAATAGTTTTTAAGGTAATTTCTCCAAAGCTGGTTGATTACTCCATCTTATACGCATAAGACATGTCTACGTTTTCGCATTAGTCTGCTCATAGGACATTTCGTTCTGCACATGCCTAACTCGTCTAGACTGCATGAGCAGTATTTTCATGACCTTGTCGGATTCAGATAATGATGTTATTGTGAGTAATTCTGTTCGCCACAATATATGTGACCTAACTAGTTATGAGTTTAGTTGTGCAGAGTGAGCTTCATGGATTAGCGGCTTTGCAGTGGTCTATTTGCCAGGATTCACTTCGAAAGTAAGTAGCATGCTTTATTGTGGAAAACTCACAAGTCATTTTCCCTTTTCTTCATTAAAATCACAGTTGTTTATAATTTAGTAAGCACAACCTAGTGTTTGATTTTATTGCTGAAGCACAAACACTAAATCCAGTATTACTAAATCAGAATGACCTAGGCATGTGTTCTAGAGAACCCAAAAAACTATCCCAAGCTCCTCAAGAAAACTAATATATCCCCTAACGTTTAATCTGAAACATCTCCTAATAATACTAACCAAGTTGTTGGTTTATTTAATGATGTTGAGTATTAGCCTTATGGTCTCTTGTGCATTGAAAACGCTATTTTGGAGTGATTGACAGGACAGATAAGGCAAGGGGCATGTATGAGAAGCTTCTATCCCACCCAAATCCGGGAGTGAGCAAGAAAGCTAGGCAGTTCATGTTCAGTTTTCAGGTAACTCAAACACGTAAAAAATGTATTATACTAACTAAGCGCAATGAGCACGATGCGTTGTGTTTGCTCTCTGACTAAGATCGGACAAGAGACATTAAACTCTTTTATTTTTCTCCGTATTGTAGTATACCAAATGATAAGAAGATTTAGCCTAACTATTTGATATGTATTGCTGAACTCGGTATGATCATAGTGGTTTCTGTCTTTTTTCACAAAACATTTTGCGTAAAATCTGAGTTTTTTCTTTTCACCCATTGATAGGCAATGGAGATGTTGAAGGTTCAGGGGTCGAGTTTCATGCAGATAAACCCGGGGTATGAAAATTACTTTGAAGCCTTTGTCAAGAAAGACAAAATTGATTATAAAGCGAATGAGGAAGAAGGAGAGGCGATGGGAATAAATGAGACATTCCTTTATGTGATTCTTCTTTTGTCTCCAATCCTAATGGTCTTTGTTTTGGCTGCACAGAAAGGGAATATGCACTGAAGGCCCATACTCTTGTCAAATTCTTACATGTAATTGCTGTAAATATATGAGGTAATGTGATGCAAAGCAGTTGTTGGTTGGTTTGCATCTATCGTTGACCTTAATTGAAAATTCATTTTATTAAGAGTTTTGAGGAATCTTGCACACAAACAACCAAAGTTATTCTTATTAACAGAAAGAACATAAAAGAATATGAGAATCAAACAAGGAAAGCGATATCAAAGCTAAGATTTTTCTTCAGTTGACAACTCCACAATCCTATTTTGGATGACTCTAATACTTCTATGTATACTAAACCATAAAATAAAACCCAACTATGAAAATACACAACTCCAACGAAGAATTTGAAACCCACCTTAGAAACTAGGAATCCCCAAGTTGACTCAAAGTCTTAATTGAACCCACACTAATAATCACACGCATTACATTTCATCCCTTTTAGCAAAAAGTAACGTTTTGTGTAATGCAAAACCCTGAAATGTCATAAGATTTGATCATCCATTCCCACATGTCACAAATCCTGACTATTTCTTGGTCTGGCCTTGACCAGCTGCCGAGCCACCTTTACCTGC
>KE155512.1:80020-96678 GCA_000411075.1 Sisymbrium irio
ACCTAACTCCATCAAAATGCTTTTATACAAAGTTAAAAAAAAAAGCTTTTATATATACTACTATTTCTATCCTTTTTGTTACTACTAGCCTGCTACTATATTATACTAAAGATGAAATTTGAAAAACAATCAAATGCAAGTAATGGTTATATGTATATTAAAACCGTATACCAAAATATGATTGTGTTTAAAATGCAGCTAATCAAATCATCATTAATAACTTTGATTATATATGATGCTGTATTGTGTTTCCATATATGATTAAATGTGTAATATAAATTCTAATTTAAAATAAATAATTATGTGTTATAAATAAATCAAATGAATATGGCTTTGCTTGATAAAATATAAATAAGTAATGATTTCAGTGATACCATCTATGTTTATTGTGGTGAAACAAATATTCTTAGAATGATTAACTTTAAATAATTTATGAAACAGAATAGCTAATAGAAAATCAAATGTATAGTTTATGTTTAATAGACTAATTTATTTTAGAATGAATATTTGTGTATATAAAGAAGACTAAAAGAACATTAAAACTATTTTAATAAGAAAATAGATCAATAATCTGAGTGGTAATATGAATATTCTTTTAATTTTTTGTGGTGAATTAAAAGATTCCTATAAATAGTTAAACTCCAATAGTTTATTTTTAGAAAAATTGATAGAAATTTTGAATGTGTGATTGACAGATAAGTTTATATTTTATAAATACTATATAACAATAGCATATATTGTAATTATTTTCGTGAGAGAAACTCTTGTTCATATGTTTCTTATAAAATTGTTGATACTTTTGTAAATAATAAGAAATTGTAAAGTTATTTTTTACTAATATTTTTCTAATAATATATAGGAGATAGATAAATATAGTAATGACATAGAAAGTAAATAGAATATAATTAATCTAGTAAACTAAGCTTTTTAATTAGTTACTTGAAAAAGATTATAGTGAAAGTAATGTTCGTTTTTTAAAAGTCTTTCTCAAATAATATATGATTTTTAAACACACAACAAATATATAAATTATTATATAATTAAAATAGCTAACTTAGTAAGGATATAATTACACATATTCATGCCACCTGTTCAACCATATATGGATAAATATATATTGTGTGAATAATATAAAATAATTAAACAAAAGAAAAGACATATTTAATGGAAAAAACAAAAATATAAAACCAAAGAAAACAATATTATAACAATCCTTAAAAAAAAAAAGAAGACTCTAAATAAAACATGGATAGCATATTGGAAAAAAATATCAAAATCAAACTATTAAGAAACCAAAAAAGCAAAGACAAGAAAAAATTAGATTGGATTTATCCTGTACATAACATGTGCAATCACCTAATTTTATTATAGACTATAGTAAATTATTTGATACTAAAAGAGTTAGACTAATTTATTTTTTAATCACAACGACATGTTTTTGAATTAATAGATCATTTCATTCTTTGATTTCTCACAGTTATATGAGTTTATTTAAGAAGTCAAAAGGAAGCATTGATTAGATTGTTTAAAGTCTTGTTATGTCGATTATTTGTTCACTTGGTGAGATGAGGAGCTAAAATAATTTGATGTTTTCTTATTTAGTTTTGTCCAACTGATTTGTCTGAGGAAGTGATTATAGTATGTTCCAGCCTCCCAAACATATGTTTTCTTATTTATCTATGTCTAATGGATTTGTCTGAGGAAGAAATTACAGTATTATTCTATTGATTTCTAAATTTTATATCTTCAAATTTCATATTTGCATTTTTGTTTGCATCATTCACAAAAGATTCAACACTCACAGATTCTTCGTTACCTTGACAACGACATCTAAAGTTCTACCGAACACTAGCATAATCAGTACATTTATCTTTAATCTATTCGTCAAAAGAACATGAAAATCTTTAAATTTGTTTTCGAGATGCAGTGTTCGTATTATACTATTTGACAAGAAACAACTCATATAATCTAAAACTAGAAAGATACTCTGCACTCGCGAAAACTCTTAATACTGAAGGTAACTTGAACTGTCAGTTTCTCTTCTCTAATATTATACTGTTTCACCTAAGAGATTTTGAATTCATTAATTGGAATGGTCATTTGTGATCAACCACGAAAAAAAGTTTATCCCTCGTTAGCTATGTGTGCAAAAATATGTGGCACAACTTCATGTATATCTTCACGAATCTCATAGGTAGATTCTAGACAGAAGAGATTGAAGTTTCTAAAGAGGTAATCATGGAGTGTTAGAAACTGAAGATTAAGCTTTAGAAGAGAAAGGCAACCTTCCCAAAATAGTTAATGCTTGGAATAACACTTTCGTCCCACATGATTTGCTCATTTAAGTATAAAGGCAGAGTATTTATGGTTTCTTTCTGAGACCATTGCTTTTCAAAGGAGGAGACGACGACCTCAATCAGAAAATGTTTACTATCTGCCTAAGGATTATGTCTTCAAACCAATTTGAGTGGTACAAAAGCTAATGAGAATGAAAATCAATGTAGGTGACAAGGTGTATTAAACTATCTACATCAATAGAATGAGAGAGGATGACTAAATATCAAAAAATGAGGAAAAAAAAAAAAAGGAGGAGAAATAATCACAAACGGTTTTTAAATGTTGGAAATACTTTATACATACCTTAAAACTACATGTGCAGTTATGATTGGTCTAATTTTTTTAATTATATAATTTAATTAAAATAAAATACTATTGTTCAGTTTATCATATCGTACATTAACTAATGGATATGTTTTTATTATCTAATGTGGTACCATAAAGAAACAGAAGTATATTAAAGAAACTAAAATCAGCAGCAGCAAGATTCTATAATGTCAGCCTCCACAAAAAACTAAAATCTACAAGTTGTTTTTTTAAAGGGTGTTTCTATTAGTATAGAATTTTAATTTATGAGATTTGCAACGCTTGCAATTAGGGTGTACGGATGGATATACTACCAAAAATAGGCGAATATACGTATAGACAAGCAAAAGTACGTACAAGGAATACGGAGGGGTATTTCCGCCAATCTTAATACCCACTCTTTTCGCTTCAAACATATTCCGGAAGATTTGTTAACAGACTCCGGTCCAAGTGGAGTCGTAGACACGTCCTCTAAAAGAAAAGGGCTTTGAGGGCATTCTCGACTTTGTCAATCAAACAGGATCGGATCTTCGCCACTTGTGCTCTCACTTGATCTCACGACACGTGTACGTAATCGTACTCAAGATTTAGCTATTTTAACACGTAGGACACCCACGTGTGCATCATATCCTCTTCCCTTTATATAAAAAGCACACACACAAACAAAGCTTATCCTCTTCGTTGTTTTGTTTCTTTCAGATCAGAAGATATTTGTTTTTTCCGTTTCCGAATTTCAGTTTGCTTTCGCCCTTTTAAATCGCCGACGATAGTTTCATCCATAATCAGATCATCCGTGTAAATGTTGAGAATCATCACAAAAGCATAAAGAAGCTTAACGTTCTCGCGTCGTCGCGTATCTCGGAAACTTTATTCCGTATCTAAAGAGTTCAAAACAAAGCAATCTTTTTTCTTTTTCTTTTTTTAATATATTTTAATATCTCTCTTTTAAGTTAGCCCAAGTTCAAAGTTATTCCATACTTGAGATCATAGGTTTTAAGATTTGTCTTCAGCGATAGTTTTGTCAGATCGCATAATCAGATCTCTGTGGAAATTCCTTTTTTGCCCTTCTCTGTTGAGTTTCCGATTCGTAATGCCGTTTCATGCGAAAATCCAACCGATCGACACGGATGCATCGGAGGAGATACCATTCCATGAGTCGATGAAACAAATGCCTAAGTCGCGCCTGAAGCGTCTCTTCGAGCGTCAGTTCTCTTTAAAGAACTCATCGGAGAAACTCAACGACTTTCACGCGCCACCGCCGCTTTCGAGAGGCAGCTCTGGAGATTTCGAGCCGAGCTCTGTCTGTTTGGCCAAGATGGTTCTTAACTTCATCGAGGATAACAACAACAACGGTGAGAAGCAGCAGCGATGCGGTCGTAGACGATGCAGCTGCTTTGCCGGGAGTGGTACTGAGAGCTCTGACGATGAGTCTGAATGGTGCGACGATCGAAAATGTTCTTCACGTGAAGTTTGCGAGATTCTCAAGGTAAATGATTCATTCATCAGTTTAAGATTGATTGTTCAGTTATAAGTAAAGCAGAAACCTGATGGATTTGGATTCGAATGTGTAGAGTTTAGTCCTCTGTACGAGTGTATCTGAGAAGGACTTGATGGCTGATGTGACCAAGATCGTGGAGATGAACAAGAATTGTAAGCGAAAGGACGAGACTTTCTTGAAGAAGGTGGCTAATGGGTTGGTGAGCTTAGGTTATGATGCAGCTCTGTGCAAATCTCGCTGGGAGAAAGCTCCTTCTCGTCCTGCTGGTATGTAAAGCCATTTACTTTAGCTTCTTGAGTATAGAGTCGTTCAGGAAAATGACAGTTCATTTGGTTGTTTGCGAAATGTGAAACAGGGGAATATGACTATGTGGATGTGAAAATAGACGGTGAAAGACTGTTTATTGACATTGATTTCAAATCGAATTTCGAGATTGCTCGTCCAACAAAGACCTACAAGTCCATTTTGCAGACTCTGCCGTACATCTTTGTGGGCAAAGAGGATCGGTTGCAGAGGATCATCTTCCTTATATGTAAAGCTGCAAAGCAGAGCTTGAAGAAGAAAGGACTTCATGTGCCGCCATGGAGGAGAGCCGAGTATGTTAATGCAAAGTGGATGTCTTTTTACGTTCGTGTGGATCGAAACTCGGATGAGGAAGACAAGCAGGAACCAGTAGAGTTGTTGACTAAATCGGTAGGTTCCATAGTCTTCGGTGTTTGAAGATTGTGTGAAGCGTTTTATATATGACATAAAAGCCTCTAGAGAGGTGTGAGAGACAGGAGTGTTCGAATCCCTTACAGTTTTTTTATATTAAGGGTATTATGAATCGATGTATCACAGTGTGTCTCCCCTTATCTTTTTTTGGTGTAAGGGAGACAGTGATCTGACCCTGTGACTCTGTAGTTGCTTTGTGGGATTATTATTATTAATTATCATACCTATTGACAATCACAATCATTATCAACACATTCACAATCATTTGATTTTTAATTAATTAGAGTTGGAGTCTGAAGTTGTTGAGTTTAGAAAAAAACCGTGAAACACCTTTTTTGGTATGAGTCAATTAGGTATTCATCTTCGATTCTTAATGCTGATGTGAAGAAGAGGTTGAGATTAAGGTTAAACGTAAACTACAAACCCCATTACCGTAAATTTGCTATGTCATAGTATTATAATAATAATAACACTCTGGCAAAAAAAGAATAATAACAACACTTGACTATTTAAAATGAAGTGTGTCAAGCATTGCCTTGCATATAAAAACAAAATGTACTTCCTTGGCTTGGGGAGCAAGAACCTCGGTGAAGCTTTGAGCCTTTGACTAACGTGTATACAGTTTACATTTTACAATATACGTTAGTACGAAACTAAGCCCAGAGTTTTACTAAAGCAGTTTTAAATCGCTCAACGAGGTTCTATATTATGATGACAACATCGTAAAAACGAGTAGATATGTAAACTAAATCAGTAGATTCTATAGTCTTCGGTATTTGAAGATTGTGTGAAACTATATAAGCATATATATGACATAAAGCCTCCAGAGGTGTGAGATATAGGAGTGTTGGAATCCCTTAATAGTTTTAACCTTTAATTATAATAGAAGTAAACCTATAGTGTCAATTATTGCTTTGAACTGCTTCTACGAGTTGTTGTTAATTACTATAATGTCAATGACACCGTGACACCTATATTATAAAGAAGTGAACCTTATAATGTCAAATATTTCTGTGCGTCTGGAATTATTTCATTTAGATAATTTTCTTTAAAAAGTCATGTTCTTCATTGGCGTGGGGAGCAAGATCCTCGTTAATAAATTTAAAACTGTTTTTTGGGGTCTGTGATTATATAACATAGTACTTGCAAGACAAGCATAATATCAAGACTTTTTGTTAACAGCATTTACAAAAACACGACAAACCGGAAAGAGGCTATGGAGTATACAGGCAGAAAATTGAAGAAACATAACTTAGAAGCTGAGAAGCGACTCAAGAAGGTGGAAAAAAATTATCTCCACACGAGCCAAAAGTACACAGAAACAGAGGTAAGCCCTGAAACATAACACCCAAAGCTCATTATGGCCATTGAAATGTTTTATTTCTGTAGTCAGAGTTTCATCGGTCATATGATGAGAGAAGGCGCGTTGGCAGTCTCTGTTCCTCGGCTGCATATTTCATTGACTGGTGCAACAGACTGATAGAGAGACTGCAGGAGGCTTTTGACAAGCTACCTACTACAGAAACAGGAGAAGAAACCATTCATGTAATGCTATTACAAATTAAAAAAGTATCATTAAAATATATAACACAAATCTATCATAATTAACATATACTCTCTCCTTAAACTTGCCTTGAACAGGCTCTTCAGCAGAAACCACAATGCCGGAAGCTGGACTGTGACGCAGACACAATACGTATGTTCAGAGAAATTAACGGAGAGGTATTAGTACTATTGTTAAGCTCAAATCCCCAAAATGAACTTACAAGTATGATAAATGGCCTTTCATTATTTGTCATTCCATATAATTAGGTCTACTGGATTCAAAGAAAAATGCCAAGGAGAGACAGCAGAAAATCTCTACACGGTCTACTAAAAGAGGTCAAAGAGAAGAACAAGAGCAAAGACAAAGCTCTATCAAACTGTAAAATTTTGTATAACTCTACAAGTCATGACAGTTTGAGGAGGTCTGTGGAGCTGGAAATAAAAGTAAGATATCATTTCTTTCATTTGAGCTGCTACCTCTATCTTACTTTAGACTAACCAAAAGTGATGATGTTTGCACATTAACTAGGTTCTGACGAAGCTGATCAGAGAGCTTCAAAAAGACTGGGAAGAAAAACGGCATATTAAGCAATGTGCAAAGAACGTGTATAACGATTTCAAACGAATGGTGAAGAATCTAGAGAAGAAAAAGGAACATCTATGGGAGCAATGGGAAGATGAAAAAAAATTCATGCTCGGGACGAAGGGAAAGTATGTCAGGAGGATAGGTACAAATCCTGAGGCTGAATATATTAAGATGGTGTAAATGATAGAGCTAATAACCAATTTACCATGATGCGTTGTAATGTATGAATTGTGGGCTTGGATTCTTTCACATTTTCCTGAACCGTTCACCAATATTTCACGGGCATAGTTTCACTGCCACATGTAGACACAAAAGAATTTCCAATTCCATACAACGTCTTTTTTTTACT
Source organism: Sisymbrium irio (assembly GCA_000411075.1). Lineage (NCBI taxonomy): Eukaryota > Viridiplantae > Streptophyta > Magnoliopsida > Brassicales > Brassicaceae > Sisymbrium > Sisymbrium irio. The sequence continues at coordinate 87,356 of KE155512.1, forward strand.
ACTTAATCTTCCGCTATAAAGTCTTCATCAAGTGAGTCTACCAGACGAAAAGGTTTATTTTCAGAATTTGATTTCTCAATGTGGAACTCCCAAAATGATCAGATATCCAAAGTCAACAGCCATATCTAACTACTAAGGTATGAGACCAAATTAGCAAAGTTGGACCAATCCGATATAGATTAAACTAAAGACATGACTGACTCAGTGCCAAAAAACATTAAATCTATGAAAATAAAGGATAGAGACAACTAACAACAAAGTAAACTTCCACGAAACAGCACAACAATCACTATCCCTTGTTCTTTAAGATTGACCCAACAACATATCTAGGTAATTTCGTAATATGAAACAATAAAACTGAAGAATTCAAAAACCAGAGAACGTCATAAATAGCAGAGAACATCCTCTGGCCTTTTGAATGGCATCATCACCTTCTCCAACCAAATACATAGAAAAAGCTCTTCTCACAACTGGTCCCTTTGCTCTGTCCTACACCGATCCAGACCAGAAATGGCTCATCAGAAAGCATCTCACTTCTTTCCTCCAAGATTTCACAAACTTCGAGCTCTCAACTGATACTTTCAACCACAACAACGGAACCACTGTTCAACTATTCCGCCTTGATGGCTCTCTACGTACTTCTGCTCATCGAAGCAGCACTGTACAGTTGACCATTTGGGTTCACGAGAACTACCCGTTGACGCCTCCTCTTGTGTTTGTGATCCCTCCTGACTCGACCATTCCGGTTCGCACAAACCATCCATTCGTCAACTCTTCCGGTTTCACAAACTCTAACTACATCGAGACATGGGAATACCCACGATGCAACTTACTCAGTTTCGTTCGAAACCTCAGGAGAGTGCTCGCGAACGACCACCCATTTGTACATACAGAGTCAGTCCCGACCAAGATTCGGTCGGTTTCGAGACCAGAAGCCTTAGATAGATTAGTCACGAGTCTTCACTACGATGTCTTAACAATCACGGCAAGAACAGAGGAAGAGATTGAAACCTTATGGAAACTACAATCAGAGATGCAGCAAAGATCAGAATCGGTTAGAACGATCGTCAGTGATCTTGAGACCGAGAAGGAGAAACTTAAAGAGAGTGTTTCGAAGCTCAAAGAGGACAGTGATGTCTTGGAGAACTGGGTGGAGACGAACTATCCCAAACTGATGAAAGCGACTTCAAGGGATATGGGAGTCGAAGAGATGTTCGAAACGGAAGCTGATGATGATGATGTTGATGAAGATGGAGACGAAGAGGCGAGGAAGTTGTTGGTAGAGTGTTTGGCGGCAGATGACGCCATTGATGACGTGTTGCGTGCATTGGAAGAAGCTAGTGATAGAGGAGACTTGGAGATTGGTTCGTATCTAAAGCAAGTTAGAGTTTTGGCGAGAGAACAATTCTTCTTGAGGCGTTATCACATGAATTACTTAATGTAAAAACTTTAAAGTCTTTTGGATATTTTTTTTCTTGGATTCTTATCTTCTTGTGCTTGATGTTTCCTTTTGATTTTTATTCTCAAGCCATGAAAGTGTCTTCTTTAGAAGACTTTAGAGATGACTTTTCGGTATATTGATATAGGGTGATCCTATCACATGGAGTTAAACTCACTATTAACTTAACGATAATGAGATGATTTAGCATGAATTTTTGTTGATTCATTTTCTTGATTGATCATATATGACATATTTCAAAAAGGCTAACTAACTCATAAAACTATAATGTTTTTTTTTTTGCTTGAAATTAAATAACTGACTTTGATAAGTTTGGTTTGGATATTGCATCGCATAAGAATATGGGTATGATGCATTTAGATCATAGCATCACTGATTAGAAAGTAAAGCCTATGGGAGTATCGAGAGACGTTAGGATGAACCCTTAAGGAATATTTGCTCAAAACTCAAAGCTTCTCGTTTGTTTCGAGTTCATAGTTTTACGTTAGATGTTTTAAAAGTTTTCTCACCGTCGATCTTCTCATTATCATTTTGTTATCTTTTATTCAAACTGAAAATCTCTGATAGGCCAAAATCAGTAATAACGTACATAAGTGGACTTTTGCTTTAGCGAATAGAGTAATTAGCTACAAACGTAAGCATGATTACAAAAATTACAATTTCACCCTTTGAAGCCAAGTCAGCACATTTTAGATATCGAAGGGTTAATAATAATAATAATAATAATTTTTTTTTTAGTTTTTTTTGTTTGGCGTCAAATCGAGAATTTTATTGGGTTTCGTCGTTTCCCTCTTAGCTACGACGACGAATCCTGCAATCCAGTGTTTCTCACCTAAACTAAGATCTCGTGCAACCTTTTCCCTCCGTCTCCGCGAGTGCACGATTCTTAACGTACACCCATCTCCCCAGGTTTCCTCCTTTCTTCTCCCGACATCCCCTTCTCCTTCTCCTATGAGTCTCTGTCGGTCGCAATCTTCCACGTAATTGACTTAGAAACACCAATTGGGTAGATAACGGATCCTGTTCTGTCTCTTTGGGTCAAAAATCATGGAGATTTCCCGCTGGCCCTTTGTTTTCTTATTCTCTCTCTGCCTCTTCCTGCAAACGTCTCTCTCGATCGAGAATTTTCACCAAGCGTAAGTGTGATCCATCTCCTCTCTCCTCCTCATGAAAAGCTCATCAGATTCGTAATATTGAGAATTTGAGTTCAAGTTTTAGTTTTTGTTCGTGTCTGGACCATCCGACCGCATCTTGTAGTGTTAGCAATTGGAATAGACCAATGCATTGTTCTGCTGTCGGAATCATGTGGATCTCATTCTGTTTGACTGATAATTAAAACGTATGGTTTGGTTTCATTGCAATCTGATGGAAATAAATGTCCTTTTTTATGTGTTTGTGTCTAAACGAGAACCCAATACATCCTCTTGGCAATGCATTAATTTTCTTTTCCTTATTTTTCTATTGTGTCAGTCTTTGCTCAAATATTATGTCTGTTATGGCCACATTGTTGCAAGGCATTGCTATTCTTGCTGTGTAGACTAGTAGCAATTTACAGCTTTTGATTGATTAGCCGTGATGGGCTAAATCAGTTTTGGGAAATCGTGTACGGGTCTTCTTAAATCAAACTGGTCCTTGTTGATTATGCAGTTTCCCTATTGTCGAACCTGATCCGAATCATACAAAGCTTCGTCTCAGCAGAGAAGGTTTGGAAGCAATTAGCAGAATCACTACTCCTATTTCTGCTGTTGCGGTATGTCAGATTGATGTTTGACTCATTATCAATTATTCTGTCTATATGACCAATAAATTTGTTCCTTTTTTTCCCTCACGTTTTGCGTGTTGTTTCCTATGCTTTTGAAACATTAGGTGATTGGCCCATACCGTTCTGGAAAATCTTTTCTACTTAATCAGCTTCTCTCCCTTTCCTGTTATGAAGGTGCTTCTTATCTCAAATATTTGGATTCTGCATTTTTTTTTTATATTGTGTTTATCAGGACGTGGTGTTTAGAATTTTTTTGGTAGTGAACATTACTTTTGGATATTTAGCTCACAGTACTTTCAAATTCATCAGGTTTTGGTGTTGGGCACATGCGTGATACCAAAACAAAAGGTAACTCCCCAATGTCCTGTGGACAATATCATTCTCCAATTGAATATATATGCTTGGAATTGAAAGGTTTAACCTTTTTGGTTGGGATCCACGTTATTGTTGTAAACAGGTATTTGGGTCTGGGGAACACCACTAGAGTTAGAGATTGACGGAGTAAAAACTTCTATAATTTACCTCGACACTGAAGGATTTGAAAGTGTTGGCAAGTCAAATGTTTATGACGATCGGTACCGATACTGTTCAATTTGTTTCTTACATTTAGACTTTAGTTAGATGAAACTCCGAATATGTAATCAATTGTTTTTGCTGATCTTCAGAATATTTGCTCTGGCAACGGTTATGAGTTCTGTGCTTATCTATAATCTGCCTGAAACCGTAAGTAGTCCTGCCTCTGTGTTTATTTGGATTGGTTACGGTTCTAGAAACATTATACTTATAATCCAAGAGGGTAAAACCTTATACTGTTTGAAACAACTTCATTTACAATTCTCTATCTGATATGAGTTCTCATCAGATCCGCGAAGCTGATATTTCTCGGCTCTCCTTTGCTGTTGAGTTAGCAGAAGAATTTTATGGAAGGTTTGCTCAATAGTACTCTGTACTTCTCTTTTGTTAATTATATGCCTCAATAAATACTGACTAGGTTCTATTTTCATTGGCTCATGTAACTCGATTGGCAGAGTAAAGGTACGTTTCTTAATGCTGCTTCTACTATTATTGATCAATGGAAATCTTCAAAACTTCGTTTCTGAGTATCTGCGTATTCTGTAGGGACAAGATGTTGCTTTTGAACCGTCAAAGCTTCTGTGGCTTATCCAGCGTGATTTTCTGCGTAAGTGCATGGTGTTTTTGGCAACAACTTTCATAAAAGTGCTTAAATTCATTGTTTTGTATGCGGCTGGTCCTGTGATCCATATAAGTGTTTCAGTTTTCCCTGAATTGTATGCAAGTGAGCTTGTCATGATTAACGTTATTCGAACTTCATGCAGAAGGGAAATCGGTGAAGGAAATGGTGGATGAAGCTCTCAAACACGTCCCTAATGAAGATGGTGAGGGTTTCTTTTCCATTCTTTAACTGATGTACCTAGACCATTTCTCAAGCAGAAGCCTTTGTTAATTTTTTGTTTTTGTTTATTATGTTTTTAGGTAACAAAAATATTGATCAGGTACGTTCTTTCTTTTTTCTGCATTTTACCAGTAATCATCATTAGTATCTCAGAAGCTATTCTTGTTATCCTCCTTTTACAGGTTAACCAGATCCGGGATTCCCTGGCTATTATGGGCGATAACAGCACAGCCTTTAGCTTACCACAGGTAAGGAAATTGTATGTGTTTGCATATTTGCTAGCTGTTTTTCCAGAATGAAAAAAACGTGGAACCTTTAATCAAAATGGCTGTCTTTAAAAGTTTTTGCTTAATACTTTGCAATAAAGTTCTTTCATTTGTGTCACTATGGTTGTTACCGCCATTCTCAAAATCCTCTTTCAAGTTGTTTTTCTATTTCATGTGGAATATCGTGAAAAGATTGTCTGATCTGACTCAGGCGTGGATTCTTCAACACTCTTTTCTTCAAGCTAATGCGTAGATGGGTGTTTCCTTTGTGATAACTTTGCTCCTTGTTTTTCTTTATATAGCCCCATCTCATGCGGACGAAGCTGTGCGATCTGAAGGATGAGGACCTGGACCCAACCTATGTTGCAAGGCGTGATCAATTGAAAAAACTCGTTGCTAGTATTCTCCGCCCAAAGAGAGTGCAAGGGAAAACACTAAATGGAAAGGAATTTATTTCTTTCCTAGAACAGGTGAGTGTCCATTTTTTCTTCTGTATGGCTCTATGCTCTGAATTTCTCAAAACAGTGATATGATGAGTGGAAGTGTCTCGTTGAGAAATCAAAATTGATAAGTGCCTGCTTTGTCTGGTGCTTTTACATACGTAATCAAGTGAATAGAAAAGTTTTTTCTCTTCTGAGGGATGGATCTGTTTTCTGGCTGCTTTTAGTTTCCGGTAGTCTGTGCTTCTACTATTTGCATAAACAGTGGTAGATGTGATTTAGTTTTAGTACTTGTAATAATGTTAAAATTTATGTGATCATTGTGATACATAACAGTACATATGGCGTATACCCCTTCTATGCGTACTATTGATATATTTTAATTCTGATTGCTCTAATTTGCAGATATTGGATGCGCTAAATAAAGGAGAGATCCCATCAACAGGGTCACTAGTTGAGGTTTTCAATAAAGATATTGTTGAGAGATGTGTGAAGCTGTACAATGAGAGGATGGTAAAATTGCGGCTACCTATGTCTGAACAATATCTCCAAAGTGCCCATGAAACGGCACATGATGAAGCCATTAAAGCATTTGATGCACAACATTTTGGCAAACAGCATGCAAAGAAATCTGTTGATCAGTTGAATGAACAAATGCAGGAGGTATGTAATCTGAATTTCTATTAAGTGAATTTCCAAAAGCTAGATTAGTGGATAGTCTACTTAATATAAGATATCCAAACTTTTACTTTCTTATTCATTCTTGTGCCCTTGACATTCCAGGTATTTAAGAATTTTGTTCTTGCGAATGAGTACCAATCGTCAAAGCTCTGTGAGACGCTATATACAAGGTGTGAAGATGACATGGACCACTTACAATCTCTCCGGCTCCCTTCCATGGCAAAATTCAATGCAGGTTTCGCCTACTGCAACCAAAGTTTTGAACACCAATGTGTTGGTCCTTCAAAACAAAATTATGAACAAAGGTTAACCAAGGTAATATATACACGTCTACGTATTGAGGTTCAGTTTCAACACTAGTCGAATACCAATCCTGCATTCGAAGACTCGGAAGAACCAACCATATTGGAATTTTACATTAAACAGTTATGCTGCTTGTGTGCAGATGATGGGAAAGGCACGGTCTTTGTTCATCAAAGAGTACAATAACCGGCTGTTCAACTGGCTGGTCGCGTTCGCTCTAGTAATGGTAGTGGTGGGGAGGTTCATTATAAAATTCATATTATTAGAAATGGCGGCATGGATACTCTTTATATTCTTGGAGACGTACACAAGGATGTTCTGGACAGCAGAATCTCTATATTACAACCCAGTCTGGCATTTCATCGTTGGGACCTGGGAGACTGTTGTGTATAGCCCCGTTCTCGACTTGGACAGGTAACAACAACAATTCCTGTCCAAACTTCTCTCAGCCTCTCTTCTTATCTAATTTGTTTGTATTTTTTTGGTGAATAGATGGGCAATTCCCATAGTCTGCATAATTGCATTGTGTGTGCTTTATTGGCGGTGTTATGGAAAGAGGAAACACGGGTCTAGTTGGCTTCTTCCGATGTACAACAGCCAGAAGAATGGTCGGAACAGGGAACGGTCAGAGTAAAGACATTGCTCCTTCCCTATATAATTTATAGCATCTTCTCGGGCATGCTCGTTGTTTTTATCAGCCGAAGCTCTCTGCCCGTTACCACCAATTTTTTGGACGCGGAAGAATTTCAGTTAAGAAGTGAAGAAAGAATCGAGAGGATGATTTGATTGATCCAAGTTGGTTTGATTGACGCACACTGTACCATTTACATAGAATTACCTTTGTAATATGTTAACTTCATATATATATAATTATATTATATGGTTGGATCTGTTTTATAACTTTTGTTTACTCAGGCATGGCACAATTTAGCTTAAAAAACGTAGTCTTCTTAATTTATTTATTCAAAATCCTTTTGAGATAGATGAGCTCTTTTCTTACTTCTGCTGCTTTTTCCTTCTAACTCAGCAATTGCAGGTCTTGTTTTGTATATAAAGCCGTGTCCATGTGCGCGGAACCAAACACGCTTAGACCATGTTCAAACGAGTGTCTTACCAAAGTTCTTGACATATTACAATTAAAATTTAAATCAAAAATTTATTAAAAAGCTAGATCTGTATCTTATTCTAGACTTTTAAGAGTTGTGTCTTATAAAACATGGCAGAGTGTGATTGGATGGATATACTATTGAAAGGAAAAAACAGCTTTTGATTTCTCTCTCTTTCAAAACAATTTTTGGTTCTCGTTTGCAAGCATATAAATCTAACATTTCATAATAAATCTTACTTCAAATTAATGATAAAAAAATAACTAAGAATTTTTAATGGAATTCTCAAATGATCATGCTCTTAGCTTGATAGTTATGTTTTATCATCCAGACTTTCTTTTTGTGTCTTTGGTTTCTCCCATTTGGCAAAATATATTAGAAAATGACAGAGACACCAAGAGCAGTTGATAAATCAGACAAAAAGGCAGGCAGATCTGAGACTGATGCAGCCGTAACGAGCTTCCCGTCAGTCACGCATCCCTGTGATTCAACAGCTTCACCTCCAGCCACCTTCACCATCACCTTCATCCCTTTGCCACTCGCGCATCGCTTCCCCTAAGAGAAGAAACATCACATGATGAAGAGATACTACAGATAGAGGACTTGATATAGAGTCATTCGGCGGGATCACATTGTTTCCTCAATCTACCAAAGCCTACATCACAATCACTAGCCTTGTGATTTTGCATATCAGCTTAATCCAGAGTTATGCACTACTCTTTCCTCCCAACTGCATTTTCTCTTTTTCTTTCTCACAAAGCCAGAAACCAGAGCTAATCTTCACCTCCTGAAAAAAGAAAGACTAAAAGAAGGCAATGGACTTACCTTAAGTAAACTGGTGGCAGCAAGTAACCATTTACCCTGTCCAATAGCTGCAAAGACCTTATCTTTCTCAGCAAACTTCTTAACCAAAGCAACAGCCTTTTCATTCATCACAAGTAGCTCAGGTGATCTCCCTCCCGGAACAACTACACAGTCATAATCATCAACACATACATCATCCCACGACGCAGTCACAAAGAAGTTGTGTCCTCGCTTCTCAGCAGGAAGCTGCCTTCCCTCCTCGAGATCATAAACCGCTGTTGCACACATCTCTCCCTTCTTCTTGTTCGGCGTCACTGCATCCACTTTACATCCTAAAGCTTGGAATGCTCTAAATGGTACATTGATCCCGTAATCTTCAACATAGTCCTTCAAAACCAACACAAACAGAATCTAATAAATCCAACACAAGAGATGGTTAAATTACACAATACACTTGATAGAAAGTGAAACTTACCCCAATGAGGAAAAGCACAGAAGCTTGTTTCTCCTTAAAGCTCGAGACTTTGGCGCCAAGAGAGTCTAGTAAAACCCTAATGGCGTGACCAAGCGTTGGCCATCCAACCATACTCACAAAGTTCCCGTCTTTGACACAGTCAGTGATCTCGAACATGCTTTGAATCCCGGGCTGTTGCCACCACGCACCGCCGGAGAATTCGATCAAAGGCTTCATGCTTTCAAACGCCGTGCATTTCACACCTCCGGCGAGAACTCCGGCAGCCATCAGCATAACCTGGCTGTGGCAGCTGGTGAAGATGAGCTTCTTGGATTCAGCGAAACGAGCCACGAGGTCGACGCATTTCTCGTCGGCGCTGAGAACCTCCGTGAAACGTCCACCGGGGATGATGATGACGTCGTAGTTCTCCGGAGTGACGTCATCGAAGCTGGCGTTTAGAGTCAACTGATCAACCACCAGCTCGGTGTATAGCTGTTAGTCAAAAATTGAGTTAAAATCACAAAAATGAATTTCAAAATTGTAACGAAGTTATGTATGAATGAGAATGTAGCGGGAAAAATGGGAACCTCGAGGCCCAAGAAATCATGGCCCGCCATAACGCAGCGATCGCCGG
>KE155512.1:105171-123865 GCA_000411075.1 Sisymbrium irio
ACCTTCCTATAGCTAATATCAGCAGGATCATGAAGAAGGCTTTGCCTCCCAACGGTAAGATCGGTAAAGATGCTAAAGACACTGTCCAGGAATGCGTCTCTGAGTTCATCAGCTTCATCACCAGCGAGTATGTTTTTCTCATTTTTTGGATTTGATTGTGACTATTTATTCGTTTTGTTCCCAATTCTCGATTGAATTTTTAGCTTTACAAAAAGTCTGTTACTTTTATCTCAATTCTATCAGACACAACTGTTTCTTGCTTTCAACCATCTTAAGCAGAACATGGAAGTAGAAAAAGCTCCTTTTGTTGTTCTTTCAAGGCATGTCATGGAGATATTAGTTAAATACTCCAATCTGTGAAAAATGCGTCTAGATGATGAATGTTGTCTTAAGCTCCTTTCTACCATCTTAAGTTTTAAATGCGTCTCGGGTTTCTTTTGCTGGTCTGATGTTGATTAGTGGACCTGTAATGAATGTGTGTTATCAGGTTTTTTCTCCTATTAATGGCGGCTATGACTTTATTGTTCTGGTGATCAGGGCCAGTGATAAGTGCCAGAAAGAGAAGAGGAAAACGGTGAATGGTGAGGATTTGTTGTGGGCAATGGCAACATTAGGATTTGAGGATTACCTGGACCCTTTAAAGATTTACCTTGCCAGGTACAGAGAGGTAAGTTACATTTACTCCTTAACCCCTTTTTTACAGACTCTTGTACTGCAATGAAAAATCCCATTGGAGAATTACTGGTAACTTTCTTCCATATATGTTCCTGTGTTAACAATCTTTGCCAAGATTAATAGTTTCTTAAAGCAAATACAGATTAACTCTCAGGATGCATTTCTGCTTGTCGAAATTTTTTGAAGATATATAGATATGTTATTTACTCTTTTTAAGCTTTTGCAACGCGATACTGATTCGGTTTTTTCATCTCCCTGTGTATGGTTGCTTGAACAATCCTGCTGATGCAGTTGGAGGTATGTAAATCCCATATGCCACCATTTCCACCTTTTGCTTTAATCTACCCCTCCAAGAGAAGTTCCATTTCAGAGTTACCCATTGGGTGATCTTACATTTGACAGGGGGATAATAAGGGCTCCGGAAAGAGTGGAGATGGATCTAATAGAGATGCAGCTGGAGGTGTTCCCGGTGAAGATTTGCCGGTATGATCTTGACAAGTATAGATACCAATGCTACAGCCTTTTTGTACGTTTTCCTTTTTTTTTGGTTCGTAGCTCTGACTTTTATCATCTTGATTACACAGAGCTGGTGAAAGAACTTGCAACTAAAACTCTCTAGAGATAAAGAACAACGCCAAATGATCAAGTAATTCCTCTTATCTATCACACCGGCTTGTGTATACCAAACGAGGAGCTTAGTATTCTGTTTGCATGTAGGTTCCATATCAAACCTTTCACTATAAAGTATAAAGTTACCTCTTAGTTCTTAAAAATAACTTTTGCTCACTTACCAAGGTAAATCTGCTGATCGTGTTGATGTTTAATTGTTGTCATTATCGTATTATGAAGTACAGTTGTGGCTGGAATCTTATCCCATATGCCTAGTCTTAATCTTGTACTTTCCTTTAGAACGGATTTTTTTGTCTAACGTGCAATTCTATAATATGTGTGCAGGTGAAATTAGAGATCAGTGTGTTGTTTATAGTTGAGCTGATCGACAACTTTTTTTTAATAGAGATTCTGTTTCGAGTTTATTGTCTATTTCGGTTGTCTTAATTTGAACTTTTGGTTATCTATTTCCGGTTTAGTTGGTTGTAGTTGAAGATTTATGTTAGATATGAGAACTATTTGAAAGAAGGAAAAAATTGTCCACAAGCTCGCGTCGTCTTTGATCCTTTATTGATTTCAAAACTTGAATGGTAAGTGGTAACGGACTCGATCTCATTACTCTGATCTCCATTCTCATTTTCTCATCCATACATGTTACCGGATTAACATTTTCTACTTATATAATTCAATTTTGTTACACCTCTATATCAACTAAGTTACTGAAAAGAAAAGTTGGTCCTACTAATTTTATAGAGAAAGAGGGTTTACACACTGGTAAAAGAAATACATTTAAGGCAGTCGATTGTTTTGCAATAAACTGAAGAATATATGCAAATCAATCAATTTTTGCTTTGAATTGATGGTCTCTGAAGAGTAATGAAATGCTTAAATCACGGAACACCATTTTTCAAATATGTCTCTCCTTAATTTCTCTTATGGAAAGACTTCTTTTTAACTTTTCAGTTTTTCCAATTTCTGTTGTTTTCAAAAATCAAGAATCGGAAAGGAAAGGACAATGGACTGTCAACAAGTAGATTCATCGTCGAGTACAATTCATCACCTTCCCTTTTTTAATCTCATATCTAAAATCTATTCACGTTTTTTTTAATATAAAAATATGATCATGTTTTTGGAACACTCCTCTCTCACTTTGCATAGGAGCAAGAGAAAAGGTTGATTTAGCGCAGCCGGTAAGAGATAAAGAGAGTAAATGTAATCATCGCAAAAGCTTGGCATGGGACTTGGCCTTTTTCACCACCCCTGGTTTCTTCTCAATTTCCCTTAATGACTTTTGTGAATTATATATTCACAATAAATATCTGAAGAAAATAATGGTTTTTACGATGCCAATGATATTTTGTCTGTTTGTTATATATAGGAGTATTGGATCATGAAGAACTGTTCGGGAGCTTAAAAATTGGCGAGGATGAGATTGACGTAAATCATAACGACTTGATCAAGACACTTGCATGTGTTTCTTCCGATACCGCTGCTCGTCCAAGTTTTGCTTGGAACAATGCCTTTTTCACCGAGCCAGGTCTCACATTTGTACTTCAGGCACTATGACGTTTTTTCACATTTTCAAAACGTTATTCACTCTTTTTTACCATTCAATCATTTTTGTTAATAATTCTACTATATAATACAAACTTGTTAAATTAGAGAAAAAAAGGGAAGTCACTAATCTACTAAAACCGGAACACATTGCTATCGGATCATCAACTATGTACATTATTCCACTAATTCATATGCATTGTATATTCTACTAATATTTAGCATGTTATATTGAAAAACTAACATTGGCGAATATTCCTATTTCCTAAGGTGTTCTTGATGTGGAGGAGTTGTCACTAGTGAACGATGGTTTCACAAGTAACCTACAGCCTCGTAACTCTGCTGATTCGATGACGACAACAACTGAAGGAAGCAGGTTTTCTGTGTCGAGCATTGAGTTTGATCTGTTTAACGACCTGAGAGCCTCTTTAATTAATTCACAAAACGTGAGGCAGACGGGAGCTCCAGAGATCCAACCTAAACTACCAGATGCTAAAAAGGTAAAAAAAAAAACATACTCGAAGAGACTTTTTTTTTTTTCCTCAGTTGATGTCATCTAAATTTAACATCTCGGTTTTGTTTCCCAAGAGGACTAAATGGTACAAACTGAAAATTCCACCGTTGAGTCTCATTCGTCAACCAAAAGTGTATCCTTCTTCGTCATCTTCAATCTCCAAACCTTTGACTCCTCGTCAAGCTAAACCCGAGAAGAAAACTGTTGCGAGTGATTTCGGTGAGAAATATTAATTCATTTTTTATGCTCACTTCAAGAGGGGAAATATCAATACCTTTTAAAAGTTTTACATCTTCTTGTTTGGTTTTGAAGGGAAAAATAATAAGGGAAAACACACAAAAAATGGGTTTGAAGAAAAATCTGGATCAAAAACTATCACAAGGTCATCCTATTCAGGAGATACAGTGAAGGATATGACATCATCATCCTCTAATCTGAGGTTACCATTGCCAAAAATGGGATTTTTCGACTCGGTAGGCTTCCAAAGTAATTCTATTTTGCAAAACTTAGGAAATATATATCTCGTGGTGATGAAAGCTAGGAAAGCTAACTTTTGATACAACAGGAGATAAACGTAGGGAAAGAAAACGAAGACCCAAATTCTGCAAACAGAACAAGAAGACAGTACAAGTCGAAACTTGAGACGTTTCCTCCACAAGGAAACCCCAGCGTTTTGGGCCAACGCAAAACACGAAACTGCAACGGGCAATAACAATATACTTTTGGTTTTGGGTGCGTTGCAAGGAATCGGTTGCGCATTGACTATAGAGTCAGTGCTTCTTGTTGGATAAGTCAGCTACCTAATTAAAAAAAAACAGCCGGCAATAACAAAACACTGATAATTACGATTTACGAGTTGTGATGAATGGTAGTATCTTATTTTATTTTCTGATATTTTCTCTAGATCAATTTTTTTTTTATAAAAAAGTTGTATATGCGGATAGATATTCAAGTTGTTATGTGTTTTTTTCTTCCATCAAACATAATAATCATAAATATAAATATTTCAAAGGGTGATTACTGAAAAAATAATAGGCACAAAAAGGAAAAAAGATATAGAAACAAAATAAAAATGAAGAAGAGGAATATTTATTGCTTTTTTTTTTTAAATTTGATTAAAACATATTTATCATATAATTTAAAATATGTGTAATAAATATTACTTGTAAATAACATAATCTTTCAGAAATGAAGAAAAATCCATTTTTTACTTTCATTCATTTGATCACGGTCTAAAACAAAAACCAATGAACAATATGGTTTTTCATTGACGAAACAAAGTTTAGAATTTTAATCATAGTTTTGTAACTAAGGGATGGGTTTTTCCTAGATTCATCTGTCATATGTTCCTCGAAACCCTCTTCTTCGTGGAATAAATATACGTGTCTAGCTTTGACAGATATAGCCTCAATCGATTTTTGATAAAGTAGAATCACTCCTAGTACTGTTCCTCTGACATGAGGTTAAAGCAGTCTAACGTGAGATTCAAGTTGAATCATACTATGTTCCTCTAATAGAAAGTTCAAGAAAAATTTGTTGTAGTGTTTAGGGAGGTTCAAGCAAAATCACTTAGTAATATTCCTGGAAGTTCAAATAAAATCATTACTTGACATGATGGAATTGGTAATGTTCCTTAAACAGGATGTATCACTCAACTTGATGAATGTATCACTCAACTTGATGGAAATGGTAAGTGAATTTGAGCTAGGGTGATGACTGTATTTTAGGCAGTTTCACGGTAATTCATGGTTTTATATTTACCCATATTTGTCTAGTGTTTCACTAATGTTCTTGTCATATTTGTCAATATCTCAAAAAATGTTTTCTTTTCTTCTTTACAGCACAAACTTTTAGCAAGTGTTTAGTTCATTGGAGTATAATTGAATCATGTGTGTGTTATAAAAAAGATATAAAATTATTGATTTAATATGCAACGTTAAGTTGTTCATCTTATCCATTTTACATGGTTGATACTACTATCTAAGTTCTGTTTCAATAAACTTAATATTCATTCAAAACAAAAGTTTGAATTAGATTTTTTCTAAACACTCTTAACTTAACCCTCACTGTCAACTGTTGTGTATTAAAAAAATATTTTTCTATTAAACATCATATTAAATTCACTATTAGAAACGAAGATTGAGATTAATGTTTAATTGTCGGATAACATCCGCATTTCATTCCTATAGTTAGTCTCATCGAAAAAACATGGTGTGAACTTTTTGCTGAGATGTGATAAATATAATGACATTTCTATTCAATTCTATTTTTATTTTTAATATATATATATATATATATATAATTTTATACTAATTCAGTTTAGTGAGTTAAAAACAGAAACATCACCATAAATATATCAGTCATCACACATTGACACTGTGAAAATTCTGTGCACTACAATATTATTTCTAACTTTTAATTTCTAAAAGAGCTGCTTGCCAAAACAAAAACCCATAGTTCAAAAATATCATTAGTGCATTGATGTTAGATGATACTTACAATGATACTATCATAACACATATTTAAAAGTATCACGGCTACATTGATGTTAGATGATATTTATAATAATACTATCATTACCCATAGCCTATTGCTGCATTGATGTTTGTTAGGGTTTGTTAGATAATAGAAGTAGTTTGTTTGTTACATGATACTTATGATATTATGATATTGTAGAGAAAGTTTTATCTAATTATGTTCTTTGAAAATATTATTCAAGAAAATGAAAAATGTTTTTTTTGTAGGTTGAAAATTACAAATTTAGAAATAACAATTTACAAAAAAATATTGAGTTGGCCTGGATATGAAATTTTTACAAATATTCATTTAGTAAATGGACACGTGTCCAGTTTATGTAGAACAGTCAAAATCGAATCTTTTGCTATGTTTTGGTGTTAGTAGAGTAGAGTATGCAATTGGCTATTATATGAACAGAAATCTAGAAATGTCATGATCCAATTTTTTCCGAACCTATACGAAGCTCTTTACCGTAGATATTTATTTTGCGAAACCTAATTAAGGGTGAACAAATAGCATTCTATTATTTGGCCAGAAATCAAGAGTTTTTATTACAAACTGACGGGAAACAGCAAAGTCTACTCAGATGAAAACTGTACAAGAAGACATTATTAATTTGGTGATCAAACCACAAGAACGTAGATAGCGTAGATGATCCCAGGGATATAACCCAACACAGTCAACAACAAACATATCCAGAACTCTACCTGCATTCATCCACTCATCATTTTTCAGTAAATCTATGTATAGGGTTATGAATTACTTAAAAGACAAGAAAGTAACTAAATTGATGATGATGTAATCAAATTTAGTGCTTACCCCACAACCATATCGGAGGAAAACTCCGACGGGAGGAAGAAGAATCGCCAGAATCACTTCCAGGAAAGTCTCTGAGCCCATTTTCTTTTTCGATTTTTGTAAAAGAAGAAGAGAGAGAGGTTGTTGATCAGGAAGAAGTGAAAGTCATTTTGTGAGTGGGTTAAGAAGTAAAACAAGAGGTGGGTATTTAACACGTGTAGTTCTTACAGCGTATCACGTACCACGTGTGGATCTTCTGGCGATGCACCCAACGATGTGGCCTATTTGTGTTGCGACCTTTTCCAGTGGAAAGACAGAAAACGTCAAATATCTGCTTACTTCATAACTGATTTCACTATGACGACGGGATAACTTAAAAATATATTTTATCTCAACGTAAAAGAAAAAAGATATCTTATTTATATTTTTGGCCTAGTATGGATCGATCGCAACTGCAATGCTTGACTGTTAACTCGTCTCTGTTAATAATTATCCGGTTCATCTTGTAAAATAAGTTTTGATTATATGAACTAGTGTAGTATACTGGCATTTGATAAATTAGAGAATAAATCATAAAGTTTACGTCTTGATTGCTAAACGTCGAGAAAATAAACCGTTATAAATAAATAAAACGTTGATAAATCAACCAAGATATTTGAAACCGAGATAAATCTTCGGGTATGTAGAAAACTTAGATAAGATTTGTCATTATAGTATCTACGCATAAAGGAAGAACACTTTCTGTTATGTGCAATGTGCATCGACACAAAAGCCAAATAAGATTTTGCTTCCATGATTTTTATCCTTTTTTTTGCTTGGAACCAATTGGATAGGTTTAACAATTTAATTAATTTTGTCATATAATTAATTTGATAGTAACAGAGAGAACATTTTACTTTCAAGATTCTCTAGAGTTTCACCTTGACCTAGTAAGAACATAACACTGAAAATGATATGAACTAGCATTATGGTAACTTCAAATACAACCTCTGTGATCTTTCTCCTAGTTAACTCGTGGGAGAGTAAGAAATGAGAAAGAAGAATGAAACTTTAATACAAAAAAATGCGGGAATACAGTGGACAAAACCTGCTCAAGAAAACTAAGCATCCCATTTATATATCCGCAGATATTTATGCTCAATATATTATAGTAATAAATGGTGGAAAATGAGATGCTTAGTTTGTTTCTTCAACTCACCCTTAAACCCATTTTGCTAAATCCAGTGTCTTGCATCATCTCCACGAACTCACTGTAATCTATTCTTCCATCCTGACAACAACCAATACACAAACACACAATTATAAACCATTGAACAATAATGGTTCTTCCAAGTAGTTATTGAAAGGTAA
Source organism: Sisymbrium irio (assembly GCA_000411075.1). Classification (NCBI taxonomy): domain Eukaryota; kingdom Viridiplantae; phylum Streptophyta; class Magnoliopsida; order Brassicales; family Brassicaceae; genus Sisymbrium; species Sisymbrium irio. The sequence continues at coordinate 113,189 of KE155512.1, forward strand.
TAGAAACTTTTAATTTACATTGTCCTTATCGACTTCGCGTAATATGTCGTCTAAATGAACATCCGCTAAGCCGAATTGCTTGCAAGCTTGCTGAAGCTCGTCTCGGGTTATATAACCACTTCCATCTTTATCAAAGTAAGAGAAAGCTGTGAACAAATGGTCTTCTTTCTCAATTTTGTTTAAATGCACCATCGCTGCTATAAACTCCCCATAGTCTATAGTCCCACTGTTATCTATATCCGCCTGAAAATGTGTTTTTCCAAATTATATGATAGGTTCGTATATCATATAGTAAAAGGCAAGTTGAGAAGAAAGACTTACTGCTTGCATTAATCCTAATATTTCTGAATCTTTAAGGTTAGCACCGACTCTGTCTAAACCTTTCTTTAGTTCTTCGAGAGTGATGTGTCCACTATTGTCTGTATCTATCATCTTGAACATTTCCTTCAATCCTGCTATCTCTTCCTCGGACAAGCTTTCTGCTATTACCTGAATGAATGCATATAACAGCATGTCACATTTTCAAGTGGACTAAGCAGAAAATGATGTCAGTTTATTTGTTGGGATCTTTCAAAGCAGAGATTTTTATGTGAGTTTACTGATATTTAGTCCTTATTTACACCTAAATATGTATTATATGATAAAAATTTGATAATTTGTTCACCTTGATAGCAATTTTCTTGAGCTTGTTCATGGCTGAAAACTGTTTCAAACGAGTGAGGACAGCAGAATCAAGAGGTTTATCAAGAGCCACACCGTCCACTCGGGCCCAAGGATGACCTGCAACATAATTAACATTACAATATTTGTAAGTAGTTCTGTCCTAACACTTTTCGATTCAAAAGAAAAGATAGAACTTAATTATTTGGAAAGAAGAACACTAACAGAGAACTTCATGAGCTGTCATTCGTTTCTTTGGGTCTCTGATCAGCATCCGACGGACCAAATCTTTTGCGCTTTCTGATACACTAGGCCATGGCTCTGATACAAAGTCAAGGTCACCTTTCAAAACTTGCTCAAATATGCCTTGTTCCGTTTCTGACATATATATCATAATTAACAATGCAATCAGTCTCACCCAATTGAACATATACCTGAAGCATAAATCAAACTATCTCTTACCATCCCAAAATGGTGGGACGCCACTTAGTAAGATGTATATAATAACTCCAGCACTCCAAACATCACATTCATGACTATAATGCTTCCGTAAAACTTCTGGAGCCACATAATAAGGGCTCCCAACTACATCAGTGAATGTTTCTCCTGTTATGTGAAGAAATCAGAAACATGAGATTTAGGTTATGAAAGAGGACTCTTGAGTATACTAAAACTAAAATCCAAAGATACTACCATGACATTGAAGCATTAGGTAGATATACCTGGTTTAAAGAAGACAGAGAGACCAAAGTCTATAGTCTTTAGTGCTGCTTCTTCGTCTCCATTTACAAACAAGAAATTCTCAGGCTTAAGATCACGATGCATGACGCCAAGAGAATGACAAGCTTCAATAACACCAACAATGGTCCTTGCCAGCTCAGCAGCTTTTCTCTCGGTGTAATGACCTCTCTGTATAATCCTATCGAACAGCTCTCCACCTGCACAAATCTCCATCACAACATGAATAGCTACTGCGTCCTCGTACGCACCAACGATCTGAATCACGTTCGGATGTCCAGACAAATGATGCATTATCTGAATCTCTCTTCTCACATCTTCCACATCCTCGGGGGTCGTCAGTTTCCTCTTGGCGATCGTTTTGCAAGCGAACTCTTGACCTGTCTTCTTCTCCACGCAAAGAAACGTCGTTCCGAATTGTCCTTGCCCTAGTTTCCTCCCCACGCTATAGATATCCTTGAGATTCTCTGTTTTCCTCCCCAGCACGGAATCGATTTGTAGTCCCGCGCTGGCCATTCGTTTCATGTGCGCTTCTTTCTTTGGCTTTGGATTCGCGTCGTCGTTGTTGTTATTCCCTTCATTTGCGATCTTGCTCTCTTGGATATCTTTGGATGCTTCTTCGTTTGCCATTTTCACCGGAGGAGGTGGCGTGCTAGGGGTTGGTACCGTCGCTGGAGCTGGATCCAAGGCGGAGGAAGCATCTTCGCCGGCATTAACGCTCTTCTTCTTGCTGCTATCGTCCTTGTTGCTCTTAAGGCTCTCGTCTGGTTTCTGATTCCGCCAAACAGCGGCACTAACGGATTGAAGGAATCCATTAGCGTTTAGATTCGGACCCACGCATGTGTTTCCCATTCAAAATATTTTTAACCTAATTCACAAAACCTAATTTTCCTTTTCCTTGTCTCTCTTTCTATATATCTCTCTCTCAAAAGCTTCCAGACATCGCCGTTTCTCTCCGACACCGAAAACACAAACCATTTAATAGCGTCGTTAACGTAAACGTATCCATCGAGAATTTTTGCTGTGTCTTCAAAATCCGACACAGAAAGAAACGTGAGATGACCACAAGAACCGTGATGATCCTAGCTAGCTTTTGCAGCTTCTCCTTGGAAGCGAAATTTTCGATAAACTCTTAAGGAATATCTTAAAATTGGTTGAATGGTTTTGCTTCCGAGAAAATCTAATGAGCTGATGCTGATCAGAGGAGGAGGAGGAGGAGAAGAGGAAATGAGAGAATAAGGAGGATGATGAACAAATTAATGATCGTAGCATTGCCGTCTATTTTATTTTCTTTCCTTATTGAACAATGCAAATGGGGCATGAGCCAATGACGAAAAGTTGTGGGTGACAATCGCGCATTTTAATAATATGACGAATGCTTTTGTAATAAATTCATGTTTTATTTTTTGCAACATTATTTTGACCTCTTTTTGTATTATGAAATTTTTTTTTCCTAATAACAATCCAGTTTAATTATATTTTAGATATATTTTGTAGGGTGTTAGCACTGGTTATACATTTGACGATTATCATGCTAACCGTTTCTCAAGAGCGGTAAGAGTATATATGTTTATATTCCAAGTTTCCAACTAAAGCAGCTTTTATTGGACTTTATCCAATGTGAAACTTGTAATGGGAGGATGCCTCTTTTTAATATAAATGATAGACTCCGGTGTTGGAAGAATCAGTGTTCCAGAGGAGTGTGCTTTGTAATGTTATCTAGGTTTGAAACCGATGATCACCTTTTTTCGAATTTGGCTACACTTCTCACATTTGGCATCACTTTGCTTCAAGAATGTGGCCCAACACGCAGGAGCGGAGATTGATCAGTGAGAGAGGGTGCACCCATATTTTTTTTTTAAATGAATGTATTTGTTAGCTAAATTTCTATATGCACCCATTATAATTTGTAGTTTGCACTCAGTAAATAATTAGACAAAGCACAAAAGAAAAAGAACAAAGACATTATCTTAAGGTATCCCAATAATAATATCGTAAAATTTCTAACACAACTTGTTTTATATCTCATCAAATATATAAAAACATCTCCTAACTAGTGCTGATTGTTATTTCAATTTATGGGGCATGGCAGAAACAAATAATTTTTAGCTTTTTTTTGTTCATCACCTTTTTTTTAATTTAAAAGAAGTTATGATAAGAAGTACACAACTAGTAACCGATCATCTGCAGCGTCTGCTCGTTCCAAAATATCTTCGACTGCTTCACCATCTCAGACCGTTCCCCCATCATCCTCTCCTTCCAATACTCTTTGCTTCTACAAAAAGATGATGCATACATCATATTTATTGATAATAAAAGTTTCAAAAATATTTTACATATATACTAGCTAGCTAGAAAACTGATGTTTTAATTTGTATAGTTACTGATTTGGTGCCACTAAATTAGAGATTTTTCTCACCGTGTCTTTAACAGAAGGTGGAGCTCGATCATGTGAACCGCTTCCGCATAAACTCCAACCTGCACCACACCGCATATAAAAATCAACACCCTCAGTATAGACAACGAAAACAAAACTCGAGAGAGGAAAATGTTTGAAATTGCAAGAATCTAAACAAACCTCTCTGCATATGGGACACTTCGAACATTGTGGCGCTGCTTTAACGCCTTGGAAAATCATTACAGAAGCAGCCGAGCATACACAGGCTTTACAAAATATGTGACCGCACTTTAAAGCGTAGGGATTGAATACCGTTTCCTGCCCAATCAACCAACAAAATACTAATAATCGTTGAGAAAATGATTTCAGCATGTAAACTACATGATAAATGCAGTGCTTTTTTTTGTTACCAGGCAGATTGCGCACGTTAGATCAAACTCGAGCTCTATTGAGTTAGGCAGCATGAGTTTCATCACTGGTTGATCTTCGTTGAGATTTTCACATGAGACGCGGCCAAATGAGTTCTTGAAGTTTCCGACTTTGTCAAGCCCTGAGTTAAGATAAAAGGCTCCAAGTTCTATGAGCCAAGGTGATTGCAAGAGCTCTATACGCTCTGCTCGCATTTTCAACTTGAAGTTCTTCCCATTCACTGAGCCATGCACCTGAAAATATATTAAACCAGCTTAACGAGCTTGCCTTTTTTTTTCAAATAATTTTTTTTTTCATCATTGCGATAATCCTTACCTTGTCATATTTCTTTAATATTTTACGGATGGCAATCGCATTCATAGTTATGTATTCAATCAAGATATGGCCCTCATGGATTAAAGCTTGTTTTTCGTCTGTGAAGCATCTGCGTAGACGCATCATGTACCTTTGCATCCCAGTGGCTACATGAAGATGGAGAAGATGCCTGACTCTTGACTTGAAGCATCCTGCTATGTCAGAAGCTCCCTTCATTAGCTCCTCAAAGAACATCTCATCACACGCTGCATTGTAACATATAACCTTATACATCAAAACCAATATTTACATGAAGAAAAAAAAGCACTCGACGAAAATAACAGTAATGGGGACTCTACTTGTCTTAACAACAGTATATGTAGTTTGAGACGCCAGATAGAGGAATGCGAAAAGCGTATACTAAAACAATATATTTAAAAACTTTTAATCATAAACTTCCAACTAGAACCAATTTATAATGGACAGATTGTCACATGTCTTTTATATACTATGTCCAGTCCATCTCCATTTCCATTATTGTAAGATATCCTCACAGACGCCTTCGAGATAAGAGTGAAAACAACCCATCATCTCGGAAATACCACTACAAGACGGGCCACTATAAAATGGGAATAGCCCATCGGGGGTGATGAACTGTACTCTATGACCATTATAGTGAACATTGCTTTTCCATTTCAAAATCAGTTTGTGAAATTTTTTTGATCATGTTCTTTTCGTACTTTGTTAGATCTATCTGCTCATATAGATGACCAAAAGGAGTATAGCCATAAGATTGAAGCAGTGCTATGTATTAGATCGCTCGCTATTATCTATTGATGTTGGATTCGGCTATTGCACTAAGGTGACAAAAGTAAAAAGGTGAAGATGGGAGAGAAGTTATACATACAAGGGCAAGATTGGCATTGGCATGAATCAGACAAAGAAGTAGCCGATGAGATGATGTGTTGTACATCATCCGATCTTGTGGAGTTACATGTCTTGCATTTCTTCAGCACTTTCTTAAGTTTCTTATATTCAACATGGCGACATTTCTCTAAGAACCACTCCTCTTCTCCATGTAGATATTCGGTGAAGGTCTCTCCAAACTTCATCTTCTCACATAGTACACAAATCTCAATCTCCGGCTGCAAAATATATGTATATGCTAATATGAGATAGATACTTTCCAATCGAGTAAAATATATGTGATCTATTTTTCTAGTGAAATCCTCCTTGAACAAGGGAGGAAAGAAAGCCCTCTAATCAATGGTAACAGATTCAATATCAATATCTAAAAAACGTTGGAAGTTTCTAAGATTGTGAATTTGAGTACGTCCCAAACGACAATAACCCTCCTAATAATGTTTTTTTTTCTCTAGAAACGAATTGACTTTTGCTTAAAGGGGGAATATCGTCACGAGAAAAGGAGATCGAAATATTTCATAGCCAATTAATTACCTTTTGTCGACACGTCAAAAACAGGAGACAGGAGATTTGTTCAGGTGATCGAATTAGAACGCCAGAATCTGGAAAAATCGAGAGGATAGCTGACCGAGGAAGACGAAAGCTCTTCCGACTAAAGTCGCTTCTATATTTATTCGCTATTGGACTTCCTATTTTTAGGGTTTTGTTTCGCTTTTTCAATGGTATTTTTAGGGTTTTGTTACGCAAACATATCTAAAAGCAAACTTACTTGGGTACCCCTCGATAGTTTCGTTTTAAACGGCATGCCACTTACGTGTTGGAGAGCCACGAAAGCGCGTCATAATATTATCCCATGAATGCTCCAACGAATTGCATATGCCCGTTGTCCAATATTTAGAGGGCTTTTGATTCTTGGTGGTAACGGATTCAAAAATAATACTATTTTACTGAGATATAACTTTTAACATTGATTAATTTTCCTATGAATGTCGAGTCTCTCGATTTTCTTGGAGTAAATACTCTTTTTGTTATTGCTTATAAGTATCAAAGGAGAGATCAAGCCCATTGATATTGACACATCCCAGTTCCGTTGTGTCCAACCATTTCTATCAGACATTTAAAGGTAGTAATTGTATATTTTGGGTTTGAATGGTGACAGTAAAATTAGGGAGAACATGTGTGTATCAGACAAAACAAATGTGGTTTACTAGTTATTGTAGAACTCAACACTTGGAAAGGAATATTGGGCGGACTTTAACCCCATAACTTTTTAAGACTTTAAAGAGTATACCACATCATCACTCCAACTCGAGTGCGAAGCCTCAACTATCCCCCAAGAGAATCCTTGCGTACATGTGAGGTAGCTTTATCTTTTTGGTTTGGAATAATTTGTGCGTGATTTAGATGAGGATCAGTAATTAATAAAAATAATTGTTTATTATCTCAGGTTATGATTTTAGAGAACTTATGAATTTAATTTGTATAATAGCACAACAATGACGATAATAGCACAACAATGACGCTATGTCACATTGTGATTGTTCACAAACCACGGTTCATATCTCTTTTATGTTCACGCAAAATCTTTTATAAATTAAGTCTAAACAATCTTTATCTTATCCTCCTAATCAATCTTAACATTATTTACCTAGAATTTGGTTATTTCTAATTAGGAAATAAATTCATAGGTCGGGTTCTTGCATGCTTGATTCTCATTTAAAAGATTCTTTATTGCTCCAAATACCACACCGTAAAGGCATTGGTTTTTCATTTCTTTTCCTTCTTTTAATTCTCATCTGGTGACTAGTAGACACATTAGAATTCTCAAAAACAAAAGTTAGCGTTATCAAATATTCAATTTTGTCACACTAACATTACTATTATTACTTAGATGAAGTCTCTAAAAATGCCTTTTTACTGTGAACCCACGTTCTTGTATATTAAACATGATAAAAAGAAACTTCAACAAGAGTATGATTGTATGAATGAAGTTTCAAGGAAAGAAATATATTCCATGCCTTTTCACTTAGCCGTAACAACATGTCTTCTATTTAAATGTAAATTTAATAAGACTGTTTTAGACTCATATGTTGGAAGGAATCATGCAGCCTCCACTTTTACTTTTATGTTAAACGAACCTCCCCTTTAAACACTGGCCTTTGGTATTGGAAGTTCCACTAATAACAAAATATAAATATATAATAAGAAACATAATTCGGCTTTTTCTTTATTCCCCTGCAATCACATGGATGCCAACATGAGTGGCTTTCGGAATTAGGAATAATGGGAAGCTAAAGATCTTTTTTTTTAAAAAAAAAACGTAAAATTTTAATTAAAAGCATCTTTACATTTGTTTCAGTTTATGTATGAGTTTGAATTAAATTAAGAATGAAAATAACTAAAAAAGAATAGGAATAGGTCATTTCTAGCTTCAGTGGTCTTCAATTCTCGTCGAGAACCAGAATCGGAGTCCGTCTAACAATTATTTTAATACGGAGTTTCAGTGATAACATTTACACTTTAACCATGCCTTCGTTGTATGATATAGATATTGACAACGTCTTGCGCGCGGCATACGTGGGATAGCCTTTTTAACCATTAAAAGTTAACGAATTTATATAATACTTATAATATTAATGTATTTAGTAAATATTTTCTTTGTTTGCAAAATTTATATTGGTCAAAACTAAAAATCTCGCAACTTAGGAAGGCGAAAGTTATATTATATATATATATATATATATATACTATCGAGTTTCAACAAATATTCATAAGTCTCATTAAATTTAAGAACTAAATTTAATAGAAAATATAGTGTTCTTTAAATATAGAAGTGTGTTTATATTCTATAGAGTACATATATTAGATATGATGTTACATACTGCAAAAAAACAGGATCTCAAATTTTTTAATTTTTATAGGGCCCTGTTTATCTCGTGACCAGTTTTGCGTGGATTTCAACCTCAAACTCCCCTTGCTTCCACAACAGAGATCCTACTCGGCCTTGTCCTCATAGCGTGACAGTTACAAAAATTTTAGAAGACCATCAGATCATCTATAACTCCATCTCGTCTCCTACTCAAACTGTGAGTCCTAATGACAGGTTGATCCGAAATCAAATCCAAGCACTTCGTCTGAAGCTAATTGAATTAATAGGCAATCTTGGATCTCCGTAATATTTGGTCAGGTTCCTTTAAACTACAGGTGGGTGTAATTTTTTTCCAATTTTGTTGGTTCATTTTGGCTTCCTAGCTCATTTTGGAGTGTGTAACTTTAATTTAACTTAATTTTCGATGTATAAGAACTGTTTCTTTCAATTGTTATGTAAGCAAGTTAACAAATACGGAAAAAATAGTGTATGTCTGCCTTTTCTCCTTCAACATATTTTTTTTTTAGTTACACGAATTATAATAAGTAGTTTAGTTTCAAGAGTACTATTTTGGGCTACTTTTCCCAAAAATAAACGTATAATCGTTGCAGAATTCGGAGGCCGAATAACTTTTGTTACGAGAAAATCCGACTCCGTTACCTTTTTGATGCCACGAACGGTCGAAGAGGAGGCAACTTTGAGTTTAAACTAAATAGCAAGATTCTATACGCAACAAAGTTGGGGTGTGTGAACTATCAGCGCTTTTAGCCAACCTCATAGCTAAGCGTATACGCATTATATATTATATAAAATTTTAGTATTTATTCTTGTTGAATATGACGAACAATAATTCCTAACCATAAGATTGTCAACTTTTCCGACTCTATCAGTCATTTTCGTGACCTTTAATTTTCACACAATGATTTCTCTGCGTTTTGTTTAGTATTACCGAAAATTTTGAATTCCAAAGATTCCTTTAATTTAATCTCAGAAGTTGAACTTTGGTAAGAATTTTCGGAAGTTTAGTATTGATATTATATGCCACGTTAGAGCAAAGAGACGATCATTCTTCGCACGTATGTATAGTAGTTGTGACGAGTTCCCAAAGCATATTGAATCATCATGCAATTTCGATTCCAAAGAAAAAGTTACAGCTCTATGAAAATCATATAGGACGACGAAGACAAGCCAAACGTTAAAAGCTAATCAAGGGTTTGGCTCGGAGTCACTGGTCACCGATCCCCTTGCAAAGGTTAGAGCTTTTTCACTCAAAAACAGAACGTGTTAATTTCTCAAAAGTCGTTTAAATCTCAACTAAACGGATTAATTAAGGCATTGGGATGCCTTCCAATTACATGGTACTCCTATAATACTAGTCGTAGAAGTATCATTTTGTTTAGACTTTTTAAAGAACGGGCTTGATCATTTTTTTTGCGCTGTTCAGACTAAATATCGTTTGAGTCATCACTTTACCAACTAATTATAATTATTTACTTGAGGCTTTATCATCAGTACGATACGATTCACTATGACTCCAAAAAAAAATAGTAATATATTTTTTTGGATTTTAAACAAATATTAATCTAGGATCATTGTTTAAAAACAATTATTGTTCTCATCGACGCTAAAACAAATAAGATTACTCTTCTTATATTAAGGGTTTGTCATTACTCTCACCACATGCCATCCTTCCCTCTCAATTTATTGGGCCAAAAAGGGTTGACCACATCCCGTCAACTCTATTATTACTGATTTTAAAATTTTATTTAAAAAGTGAAAGAAATAAATTAATGTAGAGAAGTTTTTTTTTTTATCAATTCAGATAAGTTAGGTGTGGACTATATTATAATTCAAATGAAATATTATTTTCTTGTAATATCCTTCATTTTCGTTGCACAAAAAAATCCTTCTTTTTCTTCTTAAACCTTTTGGCAATAAAAAGTATTTTTTTTCTTTCTAATTGTTCTTCTTATCTTTATTTTTTTAATCAATCTCTTTTTTTTCTTACAAAGTAGTAATTTTTTAACCCTAATTTGATTGGTAGTGTAAGAATCTATTAGAATAAAATTTAAAGTGTAATACAAGTATACAACTATACAAAAACGGAGTCGAAAATCGATAAACATTAACCAGTTTCTAGCTAATTGTTAGTTAACCCTAATTCTTTTAGGTTTAACTGAATCTTTGCCATATATTAAAGTTTGTGTAGTTTTAGACTGAAAAAGAGTTATGTAGAAGAGAGGAATATGTTTGTATGGTTTCATGTCCGATATGCTGGTAATTTATGTAGTTTGTAGATCCTTAGAAAATATGAACAGCGTATGTATTAATTTTTGAACAAACGAACATCATATATATATATATA
>KE155513.1:19281-44548 GCA_000411075.1 Sisymbrium irio
AACAGAAGGATGACAAGAAGCAGCTTGAGCAGCAGCTTCTTGAAGAGAAGATCCAGAACCAGCTAATAACAAAGAAACTGAAGAGCTCTCACACAAATGCTTCGCTGCAACTACTGTACTCACTGTCTGAGGTTTGATAGAACCACTCTCATGTTCCGCTAGAATCAGAGTGCTAATCTAAATTAACCAAAAATAACAACAACAACAAAATGATGATCTCTAACTTATATATAAGCTTCACAAATTGACTATTCTCAAAACAAAAGTTCACATTTTTTTTAGTTAACATTAATAAAGTTGACTCCTTTTTTAATTTTCCATGATTGAATTTATTAAAATCAACACATAAAGCTGATTACTTTACTACTCTCGACATGAACAAAATTCGGAATTCAAAGAAGAATAAAAGAAAGGATTCGAGGTAAGAGAAGCATACGCATCGAGAGAGGTTGGTGATAGAGATGGATCGAGGACCATTCAAAGCAACGAACTTGTTCTTCGTCAGAGCTCTGAGTAGAACAGCTCTCGTCATTGTTTCCTTCTTCTGATTGGTTTGGTTTTTCTCCGTCACTTCTTCTTCTCTCGTCGAGTTTCTTAAAACGGTACCCTTTGTATGATGTCAAGAAACGACGACGTTTAAACAAAAGTCAAAGTTCAAAGATCAAAACTGATTACTTCAGTTCCATTGTAGATTAGATACCATAATACTCGTTCTAAATTTGTATATTACTATGATTCTATGATGATTCTTTCCTATTTTATTTCCTTCTTCAGACCAAAGAGAATCCCAAGAAATAATAAAAAAGTCTTAAACTTTAAATGATGAAAAATCTTCCTTCAGACAAAATATGTCATTTGAGAGTTTTTGAGAATCTTCTCTTGGTTTTAACTTAAGTGGGATCACGAACGGCTTCTGTCGAGAGCTCATTGTCAAGATCTGTATCTGTTTCTTCTCTGTTACAGCCATGGTTTCGACGACTAAGATCAAGTCCGTTGATTTCTACAGGTGTTACACACTCTCTCTTGCTGCATGTCCTCTCTTGTATCTCGATATTGGCTTTTGATGCACATGCATAAAGTCTATACCTTTTATATATATATATGCTGGATTATGCATTGTGTTTAAGGATGGTTACTCTGAGAATTGTGTATACTTTTGTTGTCTGGAGTTAGAGCTGAGTGTAATTTGCCTTTGTTCTTCAGGAAAATCCCAAGAGATTTGACAGAGGCGTCTCTCTCTGGTGCTGGATTATCCATTGTAGCTGCTCTCGCTATGATGTTTTTGTTTGGAATGGTAAAGACACCATCTTTCACGTTTTCGGATTCGTCCCTCTTTCCATCCTTCCTTACCTTGTTTGTGTGAAAGACTATATACCATATGCTTCTGCATTGTCCAATGAGTCTAAATAATGGTTTTAACTCGCAGGAGCTGAGTAATTATTTGGCAGTTAGCACCAACACATCTGTTATAGTGGACAAGAGCTCTGATGGGGACTTCTTAAGCGTTGATTTCAACGTCAGGTAGAATCAACAACACTAACATGTCATCCTAATTTCTATCAGTATCATTCTGTTGGTTGGTTTCTTGATATGTTGGCATTTGGTTTTAAACCCTTTTCTTTTGTAGCTTTCCTGCCCTCTCATGCGAATTTGCATCGGTTGATGTAAGCGACGTGATGGGAACTGTAAGTTTCTGTTTCTAATTCTCAGTCTTTCGGTTTCTGTGAGAATAACAAAAGTTTTGACATTTTCTTTGATTACATAGAAATAGAATGGTTGATAGATTGTATGCTATAAGGATTCACGCTAGGTGTTTAAGTATGACATTGTCACGTCAAATATCATATGCTTAAATTTTTGTTAGTATTTTTTTTTCAGCACAGGTTGAATCTAACGAAATTGATAAGGAAAGTTCCAATTGATCCGCATTTAAGAGCCACTGGTGTGGAAGTTCACTCCACCTCTGGCTTAGATCTAATCAACCATGGAGACGAACATCATGAAGAAAATCAATACGCTGCCATACCATTAACTGGTGGTACTTTTGACAAGTTTTCACATCAGTAAGTTGGCAACTACTTTTGTATTGTGTATTACTTATGAGTACATGTCCAAGGCTTTGATGATGGATGAATGAAATCGGACTTTCTTTATGCAGCTTCGAAATTTTGGTTGTTAACTTCTATGCGCCTTGGTGCTACTGGAGTAACCGCTTGGTAATGTTAAGGCTACTTTCTGTCAATTATTTTGTTGATATTGTTCATGAAAATAGATTCAGATTCTCGAATTTGGGGTAAATATTATAAAGACTAGCTAACGATAGTGTCGTGGGTTTCCATTGGTCTGGTTACCTACGTTAACTCAAAACATATATCTTCATACCTAGTCTTTTACAGTGTTTATTTTTGTCTTTGGTAAATGCTTTCAGAAACCATCTTGGGAGAAAGCAGCTGAAATTACAAGACAGAAGTAAGTATTATGTTCTTTTCTATTTCTTACTAAATCTTGAAGAATCATCAAGTCGCCCTTTTCTGATGACTTCTTATTTTGGAACATCTTATGTTGTAGATATGATCCTGACGATGATGGCCGTGTCCTTCTTGGAAGTGTTGATTGCACACAAGAACCTACTCTATGTAAGAGGTACATTATTTACCAAGTTTGATGTCTTCTCATATATTTCTTCTTGGTTTCAGGTATTATTTCAGGTTAGTTTTTTAGACTTTAACTTAGCGTAATCTATCAATCAGGAACCATATACAAGGCTACCCATCTATTCGGATTTTCCGCAAAGGCAGTGATCTTAAGTGAGCAAAGTATCTTATATTAGCTTCATTAATGATTTTTGGTGATCACTTGCTTTTAAAATGTTCACTATCTAATCTTATTCCAGAGAGGACCACGGTCACCACGAACATGAGTCTTACTATGGAGATCGGGACACAGAGAGCCTACTCAAGGTACACTAATCTAAATTAGATTCTACCATTAGGAATATATGATTGGAATTTTTTACATCCTTACACCACTTTGTATATATGCATAAGAAGATTTTCTTTCTTCCAGATGGTGGAAGATCTGCTCAAACCTATCAAAAAAGAGGATCAGAAGTTAGCTTTAGATGGTAAAACTGATACCTCAGCTTCAAGTATTAAAAAGGCACCAGTTAGTGGAGGTTGTAGAATTGTAGGCCATGTGCGTGCGAAGAAGGTAAAAGTGTCAGTTTTTGAGATTTTCAATGTTCTTTTTTTTCTTCTAATGGTGCCATTTTGTTATTGATATTGTCTGTTTTTCAGGTTCCGGGTGAAATCGTAATCTCAGCTCATTCAGGAGCTCACTCATTCGATGCTTCTCAAATGAACATGTCACATTTTGTTTCCCATCTCTCGTTTGGTAAATTGATTTCAGAAAGGTTGCTGACTGATATGAAACGATTACTACCTTATTTTGGCCAAAGCCATGACAGGCTGAATAAGAAATGGTTCATAAATCAAGGACAGTATGCTGCTAATGTAACTGTAAGTCTTCACATTTTTTTAGTACTTGACGTTAACTTCCTTTCCTACTCGAGGTTTCTCTTTTAACATGGGACAAAAATACAGATCGAACACTATCTCCAAGTAGTCAAAACAGAGGTTGTTTCAAGAAGATTCGGTCAAGAACACTCAGTGATTGAGGAATATGAATATACAGCTCATAGCAATGTGGCTCATGGATACTATTACCCCGTTGCAAAGTTTCACTTTAACCTCTCTCCTATGCAGGTTTATCTCTCACCAATCTCTATTCCTTATTATCCTCTTTTCATAACTTAACAGTTGTGATCATTGTTCTGTTATCTTTTCTAGGTCTTAATAAGCGAGAACCCGAAGTCATTCTCGCACTTCATCACAAATGTTTGCGCCATAATTGGTGGTGTTTTCACGGTATAGTATTTCTCTTTCTCTCACAGTCTAGCTTTGTTTCATTCTCTTCTGTATTTCCTAAGTGAAAACATGATTATGTTTGTTGGATTTCAGGTCGCGGGGATACTAGATTCGATATTTCAAAACACAGTCAGACTTGTTAAAAAGGTCGAGCTCGGGAAAAACATCTGATCAAGAACGAGTGAGTGGTCAGATATTAGTTTTTTTTCTTCTTAAGATCATAGAAAAAAACCTCAGTTCTTTACATACCTTGTAGACTCTATTTTGGAATAGCAGTTTCAAAGATAGAATAAAGAAGGCATCTTCATTTCTTTCTTGATCTTTTTAGCTTTTACATTATATCATTTACATTATCTGAATAGTAAAAAGAACCACACACACACACACACACTAATTTACCAACTTAGCTCAAAAGAGAAAGAAATAGAGTAACAAATACAATGAAAGCAAAGGGCAAAACAGAGGAAGAAAAAGGCGAAGCTGCGTTTCCGGGAGGCTCTTGTGAAGGCGCTGGGGTTATTTCAAAGGTTCCTGTGTAAGTAGGAGAAGATGAGGATTCTACTGAAGTAGAAGGCGGTGGTGAAGATGTGGTTGTTGTTTTGTTGCCGCTTCTATCAGCCATGACAATGATAACAAGCTTCTGATTCTTGTGACAATTGTCTTTGTTTCCACTAATGAAATAGTATGGTCCAGACCGGTCAAGCGTGAAGGAAGTATGTCCGTCTGTGAACTTAGCAGTGGCTGCTTCTGTGTTGCAGCTATCGTAAGCATCTCTTGTCACTTGAAGCACTGAGTCTTTGTTTGGTTGGTAGACGAACACTGCATTGTTTTATACGATGAGTATGATGCCATAAGAGCTATGCATCGAATCGAGCAGAGGAGGAACTTACACAGAGAGTCGCTGATCTGGAATCTGCTTTGCTCTGCCCATTGATTGTATATTTGATGATCTGAGGGAACAGTCCAACCCTTTGATCCTCCTACCAAAAACTCTCTAGCACAGATCGTGTCAATGATCACGAGAAGACACACAAGAAAGCAGAACTTATGAAGCATCTTTGTTCTGTTTAGGTCTCTTAAGCTTTTTGAGAGCTTTTCATGTACGTGTTTTTGAGAACATATGGTGAAAGGCAAGAGAGTTTATACATAAGGTAAGGCTTTTAGGCAACCTTTCTTCAGATTCTCTTAACACCTTTTGGTTTCTTGATATCAAAAGCAAAGGAAAGCATAAATGTTTGGAATCTTTGGTGACTTTGCTTGTCTGAATGGTTTTTGTTTCTTGACCGTCCTCATCATATTGCTTTTGGGGATTACCTGAGAATATACATTCGGTTACTTTTACGTACATGTTAGTACCGCAAACAATCCATCAGTGTAAGAGCTACAAGTAACCCGAAAACAAAGTGCAGATATATAACAAACACAGATACACTATAAGTCCAAATGATTCATCACCAATCAGGCGAAATAGGGGATGGGGTTTCGTTTTGAAAATTATCCTTAAATACACATTTTGAATTTTTTGTTCCAAATGTACCATCGCTATATTTTTTTCCAATAATACTACAAATCAAACTATTGTGTGAAAAATAGTTGTTTATTTAAAACGAATTACAAACAAAACTAGAACATTATGTTTGGTTCCCCTTTTCCAATTTAGAGTTTAGATATTCTTCATTAGTAAATGTTTTAATCATTTTGATTGAATTTGTGATATAATTGAAAAAAGTGGTGGTGCATTTACAACAGAAATAACTAAAAAATATTTACAACTGATAATGATCGAGTGGAGGTGACGAAATCCACCGAGGATACATTAACTTCAAAGAATTTGCTTAAACACATGATACACTCTTCATAGTTCATACTATATAACTATACGTTGATTACATGATGACCATAGTCAGAACTTAGAACATTTCTGTCAAGTGTTCGCTTCGAATTTGGTCCGGTTGTTACTCGTTACAATTTGATTTGGAATGAGTTAGGAAGGAGCCGTCAAAAAAATAAATAAAAAAATAGCAAGGAACAATTTGTTTTGGTTCGATTATGGTGGTTTAAGTTATTCCAAAACATATTGTTCCCTTTTTTTTTGTAACTCAACATATTCTTTCTTGTCATCACTAAAATATGTGATTTTTTTTCTTCTTGTGGTTGGATTAAAATATGTTGAATCTAGAATCTAAAATTTATAATATATATTATAAATTATCATGCTTTTACTTTTACTTATACTTTTTTTAAAGGAACTTGTAGTTCTACTTGATAAAAAAATATTTTGAAGTAACCTATACCATCATTACAATATATGTAACCGTTGTTTCTTAAATATTACAAAAGTGATTTATATTTCTTTTGTATAAAAACATAAAATGTATTTGATTTTTAAAAAAATAGGTTTTAGATAAAATATTAAGTAAATATAATTTTACTAATTATAAAAAATGAATTTTCTAAAGAGTCAAAATATCAAATAACATTAAATTCTACATAGAAAATTTTAAAAAATTTAATAAATAAAAAATTCTTAAGCATCTAATAATTTAAGACGAGTTATGCCTTTTTATTAAATTTTGTTAATTTATATTGACTTTGAGTTTAATTTTTGCCAATCTATGAACTCTAATGAAGGTTATTTTAGGTTTTTTTTGGTACATTCGATTTTTAATTTAATTATGCAATTGATCTAATAGATCATTTCCTTACTAAATACCCACATTTGGCAAAATAACGAGAGTATTTATATTTATAGGTATTTTTTTAATAGGTTCTAGTGCATTACAAATAAACCTAGCATAACTCACTACGATCCATCGTAATAACCATATCAACAAAATTTGTAAGCATGTCGACAAGAGAAACAAAATCTATCCCCGAAAAGAAAAAAAAAATCCTATCACTATAATGATTGAGACTGACTATAACATTTTCTGAAAAGGAAGGAAGAACAGTATAATGATTATTTAATGATCGTGATAATGATAACTGATGAGAGTGAGAGTAAGAGTGAGAAAACTGTTCCTTAGATAAGACACCAGAGGACGAGGCCCAAAAGTAGTTAGAGAGACGAATGGGCTTTATTTTATTCTTAACAATATAATATAATGTCGATGATCTCGACCTTGCCACGTGTCGAATTACAAGTGGTGCCGACATTTACATTCTGTGGCATACCATATTTTTTAATCTTTCTTACTCGTGCTGAAATGTTGGTTTTTAGATTTGGCACAAAAAAGCTTATATTCTATTTGGTCAAGTCAATTCAAATTCAATTCAATTCAATCCAATTCAGTATCACTAGAGTACTACAATACATCGTCGACATTGAGGTTTTGATTTCATGAGTTAAGAGTCTTCTTATGACTGTTAGGTACTGTTATGCAAAATCTTTAAAAGGAATTAATCACATTTTTCAGACCCCGAATACAAATATATTCTCTTTAATAGTTGTATTTTTAAAGAGTAATGGTTTTCTCGATTTTAATTATAAGATACAAATATATTGTCTTTCCTTGTTTATAACTAATTCGCTATCAGTTTCTATTGTTCAAATTTTACATTTTGTTTAGTTAAAAACAAAAATACGTTTTGTTTTTGAATAAGACTGATTCAACAACTGAGTAATGGTCCGCTAGATATTTTTTTGAAGGAGATCCAAATAAAGTTATTTTCTAAATGATTTTGGCATAATACCTTCTTCTTTGTCGTATAATCCATTAATAAAAAAGTGTTATCACTGAAGTTCGAAACAGAGTAGTAGATAACTCGATTAAATTGCATGAGATAAGATTTTTATTTTCATGATATAGGTGATTCGGGTTTCAGGGCTTCCATGATTTTAATCTTGCACTACTAGTAAGACAATTATATTGTTTTATTCAATACTCCTCATCTCTCCTACTAGGTTCTACGAAGAAGATGTTTCAAGCATTCAAACCTGTTGGATCATTTTATAAGTGACTAAGCATTATGACAGCATAGCATCTTCTTAGATAAGGTATCAATGAGACCAGTGGTTTGGGGTGAAACATAAAGGTCTGAAACAATTCAGGGTCTAAGATGTTCAGACGCGACCATCAAGAAGTGTTATGAACACTAGATATAGAGATCTCCATCTCTTCTTCCAAAATCATTTGGAGAACATGATTATATTAATAGCTAAAAGCTCAATGAAGTTACATAGATACAATTGGATGTTTATTTAACGGTGAAACGATAGAAAATATCCAATAATAAAATAAAAAATAGAAGTATTAAATAGTGAGATTTCTCATCAACGTGAATAAATTCATAAAGTATATTCACCATTAACCAGAAAATAGTAGTTTAAAAGAGCATCAAATAGTTGGAATGTGATCCAACGTTGATACGCCAAAAGATTGTGCTTGAGACAAGCTTGAAGCGCCATTTTTAATGGTCGAACCTGAGGGTTGTTGCCGAAAAAACTGAAGTAACAAAAATCAATCTTCGGCTACCTCTAACTCCAGAAGAAGAATTAAACAAGAATCTGTTGTTAACTGGCAAGAACAAATGTGAAGACGTTATAATTAATATATTAACTAAAATTTTCTGTTATATAAGTTTATTTGTAGGAGTTAGAAGAACTATATTATTTGTGTACCATATGAGAGAAAATAAATATGAATATAACTTTATTTTCATGTGTGATTTACAAGGAATGTAATTAAAATATTTAATTTCATTAAAAATAAATATATTATAGGTTATAATAGGTTTCATATGATCATATAGAGATTAATTACCATAAATAAAAAAATATTAATTAGATGTATCGAAACAATTTAAAATAATATGTAACACTTCTCTAATTAATAAAACAAAAATAATAATAAGAAAAATAATATAATATAGATATTAAATCAAATGATAAATATTATTAAATAATATAATAAATCAATTACTTTTAGTTGAAAG
This sequence comes from Sisymbrium irio, assembly GCA_000411075.1. Lineage (NCBI taxonomy): Eukaryota > Viridiplantae > Streptophyta > Magnoliopsida > Brassicales > Brassicaceae > Sisymbrium > Sisymbrium irio. The sequence continues at coordinate 28,143 of KE155513.1, forward strand.
AAATCAATTATTTTTATAAACCATGAAATCAAATTTTGGTAAATATACACAAAATAACATAAGTTATATATATACCAAAAAATAATTTTATATTTTTGTATTAATATGATATTTATATTATTCACATAGTGAAGCATGTTCATGTTTTTATAATCATAGGTTTCTATAGTTTATTTTATTAAAATAAGTAAAATATTTAGACAATTAGATAACAGATTAAAAAGACCAATTATCTCAGTTTCATTATGCAACCATTAAAAAGAATTAGGAAACAATAAATTTGATAGACAGATTATGATATTTTAAATTTCCTAAATATATATATGAAAATATAAATTAAATTACAGAAATATTAGAAAATAAAAATAAAAACTAATAGAGTAGATTATATAAATTATATGCTTGAAAATAAAACTATCAGTATATCTCAAATTTTAATTTCCAAAAATTATACTTCTAATAAGTATAAAAACAAAATCAATTAAAAAATATCATCCTCTCTTACAACAATATTGAAATTATCAAATATATAATATATCTTAAATTTATAAATTTACAAATATACACTATTTAAAAAAAAAGAAACACATTTAAAAAAATCTCATCTTAAAGAAAAAATATATTCTATTATATTATTAATAAATATAAAGATAACATTAAACTAGACATGATTTAGTTTTTGATTATCATGTAATAAAGTAAACATAATGATCGATTAAATTTGAAAATTATGATTTTAAACTAATGTATATTACAATAATTCAACCGAAACTTATATATGGATTAATGTATCTGATAATAATTTTTTATTTATTTATTTTGTTTTAACATTAGCAGATTCAATTTTATATTCTTTTTTGTTTTTTATGTAATAAGCTGTAAAAAATTTTGTAACGGATCAAGGTTTAATAAAAAAACAATAAATTCAGCCTAAAATCTTAACTTACACCAATCTAATGTTAAACAACCAAAATCAAAAATAATATTGGGTTTTACTAAGTTTTTGAATATAAATTTGTTTAACTTTCATAAATAAAATATTTATATTTACAAAATCAAATATTATAAAAAATAAAATAAAAAATCACTCGTATGCTCATTCATGGATCCGAGTTTAGATTTTTATTAATTTAATAGTTTAATAGTTGTTGCAAATCCTTACATTTACGTAAATTGTTTTATACTTTCCAAATAATTTTCATTTCTATGAATAAAATATGTTATCAATTAAACTAAATAAACCAATACAATTTTAATTTTAATTCCGTTAAATATTTTGTCAAACACAACTTAATGACATGAAAGGTAAATAACTGATTTTTCAAGTAATTTTATAAATGTACTTCTCAGATAATAATATTAAGAAGTATTTATAATTATATAAAAAATATAAAGTCATCATTGGCAATTAAAATAAAATTACAGTAAAACCTATATAAGTTAATAATGTTCCGATTTTTAAAATTTATTAATTTATAAAATCATTAATTAATATAATTCACAAAAAATATTGTCGGTCCATCATATTTTAAAAATTTTATTTGAAAAATAATTTAACTCTAAAAATTTAACAACTCTAAAAAATAATGACATATACAAACTTAAAATCATTAATAAAAATGACATATACAAACTTAAAATTATTAATAAAAATGACATATACATATGAAGAAAAAATTTCTTAATGCACTACAATACATTTCTATAATATAACTGATTAAATATGTGAAATGATATATATTCATAAGTTTAAAATTTATAGAAATAGGCCTGAGACTTTTATCTGAATCCGAAAATTAAACCCGGATCCGAATCCAAGTCAGATTAATAAATTTTTAAGATCTGAACGGTTTTTATTTTCTCAAATCTGAAACCCAAAAATACAGATCCGAACCCAACCCTAACCCAAAATTCTATCCAGATATAAAAACTGAAACCCGATTAAATTGATTCGAACCTGACCTGAATCCAAAATTCTACCTAAAACTAACATAATATGATATTTTCAGTTAAAGTTTAGTTTGATTTTATAGGTTTAATAAGTTTTTTCTATATAGATTTTGTTTTTCTCATTTTTGTTTTGTTTCGTCAGTTATTAATATTTTGAAAAACTTTAAAATATCTGAATCCAAACCCGAATCCAAAATATGATCAGACTCTAAACCGACCCGGATCCGAAATAAACTGAACCAAACCCAAAAAGAAACTCTAAAAAACCTGAAAGGGTTCTATATATCTATACCTGAAAACCAAAAAAAAACTGAACAAACCGACTCGAATTAGAACCCATACCTGAAAACCAAAAAGAAACTGAACAAACCGACTCGAATCCGAACGGGGATCCAAAATCCCAGGCCTAGAAATAACAATTACAATCTGCAATGATAAAAATGAAATTAAAAATAATATTATAAGATATTTGAAAGAATTTATTAATCATGGTATCTAAAATTATTTTTAATTTTTGATTAAAATCAAAATAATAAGCATCACTAAGAGTTTTCGATACAATATATGTAATTGGAGATAAAATATTAATGGGATTTTGATTTGAAATAAGAACATTATACATTTATACTCATACTTTTAGTATATTATCTTAGGTATATATGCAATAATTGATCTAATTATTAATTTATATTTTTGTTAGGATTATATAGTTACATAGAGATTTCAAAAAAAAAATTATTTTATTATTTTATCAAATTTATTCCAGTTTGAGATCGAAACATTTATTAATTTATAATGAATATTATTTTGTCTAGTATTAAATTATAGAGGCAAAATTGTAAAGTGTTTTTTTGCAGGAAATCAGGATTTAACCTGTTTGGAGAACTCATAAGAAAAAAGATATATAACTATAGCAAACAGTTAAGACTTATTTAACTATTTATACACCAAGGGATAGATCCTACCCAACGAGAGACACACATAAGAGAATAGAAGAGGACGGGAGGAAGGAAAAATTCTCACCAACAGCAAAAAAATAATAAAAATCCTACATTTTCTTGTCTAAAATCGTTTTTAGTGGAGAATGAATATAGATTAGTTTGAAACTCAATTTATTTTAAAATTAGCAATAAACTGTCAATTTAAACCAAAAAAACAGAAAATTATATATATCGTCAATTAAAAACCCAATCCGATCGGTCAGGACTTACCGGCCATGACGAAGAAGAATATTCAGTCTGTTTATAGCAGTTCTTATTTTGTCTATAGCAAACCGCCGCCAAACTTAGTAAACGGATGCTAGTAGTAGTATATTTGACTTGTCCAATTTGCTTTTATTCTTTTTTTTACTTGTCGTTGTTTTCAATTATTTCATTTGGTGGGCTTATTAAATAGGAAAAGTTTTCTAATTATATAGGACTTGTAGTCCCTCAAATTTCAAGCAAAAAGACTTGTCGACATGAGCGACGATAGGCAAAGGAATACGGTACGACTTGGATTAATGATCCATTTAAAAGGTTTTTTTTGTGTGGTTTTATATGGTGCAGAGAATAAATGTACGGTTTTTTTCATTTATAGAGTAAAACTATATGCGTTATAAATCCTCACACACACCTTTTTGGCATCAATATATATTTATATATGTCGCTATTTTTTTGTCTTTCCAAAGTTTTCGAGATGTTCTCTTCTAAAAAGAAAAAAGAAAAAAAAAAGTCTTTAGACGAGGAAAGAGAATCGAGACAGACACAAACACATGGCTGCATAGCTTGAGAAATGATCATAAATGCTCGATCAAGTCGTAGCAATAGTCTAGCGTCATGGCCATCAATTTATTGGATCCATTTAATTAATTAAAACATTTTCCCTTTCTTGTTGAAATTTTCGCAGGTTCATAGAGTATTCTTTTTTTATCAACTTTCATTGAGTATTTCTATTAGGAAGATCCCAATAGATAAATGAGTATCTCATGGATATGGATGGAGATATTCTTATATTTATATTTCCATAATTTTTGTTTGAACGGCATGTCATGTACACAAGTAAATGCACCATATAAATTCTTTTATTTTTCCTTTTTCTTTACGGCATACATATAGCTACCAATTTATTACCGAAATTGTAATTAATGCGTGATGTAATATACTTTTATTATTGATTTTTTTATTTATTAATACCGTGAAAGATTAAACGCTAAATCAACGTCTTATCTCAGATTAAACTATTCTGAAATCTCTAATTAAACTACTTTCGTGAATATGTATATATTTCGTCTCTTGAAAATGCACATGTAGATGTTATGTACCAACCCTAGTTATTATTTAATCATTTGTCTGCAGTATACGGCTCCTTTAATAATTTTCTTGCATGTACAGAAGATTGGACAGCGACACATGAAATTGTATACTATAAATAGAGGGTAAGGGTTTTCCCTCATATATCGATATAAAGCAAAAGATAAGAATCGTAGAAAGAATCATCCCTCAATTTTCATTTCTTCCTAACCATAGCTTTAGACGATGGCTTCCCAACCTCCCTTTGAGACAAATTTCTCCGAGATTTTCGGAAGCTCCTTTCCGAGATCAACTAGTGATGATAAAAATATGGCCAAACCTACTGTCCAAACCACAGGTGTAAAGCTTCCAGTGATCGATCTCAGCCATCTAACCAACGGCGATGAGGTCAAGCGCAAAAGATGTGTTAAACAGCTGGTTCAAGCAGCGAAAGAGTGGGGGTTCTTTCAAATTGTTAGCCATGGAATTCCCAATGAGATCTTTGAGATGATGTTTCACGAAGAGAAGAAACTCTTTGATCGATCCTTTGCTGAGAAAGTCCAAGAAAAGTTTTCGGGCTTATCAAAGAATTGTTACCGGTGGGGAAACCCTAACGCAACTTCTCCGGCTCAGTACTCCTTTTCCGAAGCGTTTCACATCACTCTTGCCGAGATCTCTAGTTTTTCTGATGATGGCTACAACCTCAGGTTTCAAACTTATATAACGTTTTTTAATTAATTAGTATGTTTGATTTGAGATCTGTTGTACAATAAAACCCTAATTTCTTGGTTTGTCTTTACTTTCCGTGAAGATGAATTATTGAATTTTAAATAGTGATTTAATTTCAGGGCAAAATTTTTAGCAAGTCATCATACTCGTTTTCCCTTCTCTTTTCAAAAATTGTCTTTACAAGTCATCATCTAACCTTATGAAAATTGTTATTAGTATTATCTGTATATGGAAATAATTTAATTTTTGAATGAAATTTTCAAGGTTCTCTGGAAGACCAAAGGTTCATAGTATAAGACTATAAGGAGTAGTATATATCTATATATAGCATCACTCGTAATACTTTTATATTTAAGGAAAACTTCGATAATTTTTTTATTATAGAGATCTCTCTGCTGTTAAAGATACACATAAATTCAACATCATATCTAATTATTAATGAAACATTATATTTTCTTTCTTTTTTTAACAGAACAACGGTTGCAATGTATACACAAGAGATAGCTCGAGTGGCACAAATGATATGCGAAATACTAGGGAATCAAGTGAACGTGAACTCGAAGTATTTTGAAAATATTTGGGAGCTCAAAAACAGTTTTCTAAGGCTGAACAAGTATCATCCTCGTGTTTTTGGTTCGGAAGTGTTTGGTTTGGTTCCTCATACCGATACAAGTTTCATCACCATGCTCTCTCAAGATCAAATTGGAGGGTTAGAATTGAATAAAAATGGACAATGGATTGCCGTAAAACCTTGCGCGGAGGCTATTACAGTGAACATTGGTGATATGTTTCAGGTAACTTCAATCATTGGTGTTCAACGTTCTTAATGTTGTCTCGTTTAAACTAGCTCTACTAATTAAGTTCTAAACTCCTAATTTATACAATGATTAATCGTACTTAGACAATAGAATATTCTAAAAAGTACAACTAAAACTCTAATGTAGATTATCTGGCTTAGTATAATATATGATAATTGAGTGTTACCAGAGATGTAAGGACATCCAAAGACCGGTAGTTAGAAGAAAAAAGTCTGTGTTTTCTATTTTTCGGTTATCACATATAAAATATTTCTGTCTGTGTTTTCTATTTTTCGGTTATCACATATAAAATATTTCTGTTATTCATGTATTTTTGAATCTAGTTACGACTTATGGACAGTTAAGTAATTCCAAGTAAAACAAAGTATGAGCGTTTTTGAGTTATGGACATAAAATTATGCGTACGATTCTAGTCCCTAATACTTACAAGATAAGGTTTACTAATTGAAGGTTTAATAGATTTATCTATTATTTTACAATTAGGTAATTAATTTTCTTATAATCTGACTACTCTTTTGTATACGCTACAGGCACTGAGTAATGGAGTGTACCAGAGTGTGAGACATAGAGTGATATCTCCCGCAAACGTGGAGAGATTGTCAATAGCTTTCTTTGTATGTCCATATCTCGAAACCGAGATCGAGTGCTTTGGGAATCCAAAGAAGTATAGAAGATTCAGTTTCAGAGAGTACAAAGAGCAGAGTGAACGTGATGTTAAAGAAACTGGTGATAAGGTAGGCTTGTCTAGGTTTCTTATATGATCCCTTATCTTTTACCTTTTAATAGAGAGGTTAATGAAAAACTTAAAACGCTAATGTTGTCATTTTGTTGTTGATCTGATTCCTCAAATGCATCAGTTTAACATCTATGGTCAGACCACAAGGTCTAATATAAATAAATGTAAGAACAATAATGTTTTATAAAAAGTATATTCATATTTCTATTACACATGGCTCTAGTAGCAACCATATTTTTCTTGCTTTTAAGTTATTGTGGTTAGCACTATGTCCTCCAGTGAGATTGCATTCTGCTTTACAGGACGTTGACGTAAAGCCAAGCATATCAGATTTGATAAAATAGTGAAATGAATCATCACAGATTCGTTTAATCAAGCATCACTTTGTCATTTTGCATATAAATGTCAGTTTGCACATAAATGGCAAAATAAAAAATTTCTGTTTGGGGACATCCCATTAAAAGAGAGAAATTAGGTGTAGTAATAATAAAAAAAAAACATAAAATTAAAAAAACTAACCATTTTTCCATTTTATTGTTTTTTGTTTTGTTATTCACCAAATTCTCCTATTAAAAAAAGATAGAAAGAAAAAAAGTATTCACAAATTCTTCAAATTGTATGTGTGTGTGTGTTCATTCATTTTACAAAAACAAAAGTGGTCGTGGAGAAGGGGACTTATTGTACTGAAAAAGTTATTATTCCATTTTAGTGATGTGACAACTTTGCGATTCTCTAGCAACCACAGATGTCAGTGCCTTGACAGCAGATATCCGAAGCTCATTCTCTACAGATAAAGATAGATTGGGCCTTAACAATCAATATTTGGCCCATATATTTTAAATGGGCCCGGAAACAGCGCCATCCATTGCAATTCGTATGATCAAGTGAGATCATACAGGTATATATATTAAACCGGTCCGGTTCATCTATAAAACTGAATTACAATCATTCAGACAAATCGTACCGCAGGGGAAAGAAAACGAACGATCGGATCTATGTTTCTGGAGGGCGATGTTGAGATTTTGGGGGAAGATTATAACCTTTTCTTTTTGCCTAGCTATCATTAGGGTTTGCTTTTGCTTCGTAGATCTTGGTTCTGTTGATTTCGTTATTTTGCTTGCTGCTCTTGGTCAACAGGTGGATCTTTGTTTTTTGATTTTTGCTCACTGGTCGCTTATTTGTAGATTATTACTCTTTGAGGCTTTAATTTTGTTTTAAATTTAATTATATCAGTTAGCTTGTAATTACTCAAACTAACATATTGCATGGCCCATTATTTTAGTTCTGGATTTGTTGTGGATGTGTGTGTATTGTTACCTGTGATTAAGAAACTATATTGTATCCACTAGGAACAATTATATATTAATTATTTTCTTCTATATGTTAAAAGATTGATATATGACTTTGAAACCTATTCTTGGTTTAGCCAAAGCGAAAGAGGATCTTGTTGATGCTATGCTATATATGTGCTGCAGAGGATTAAGCATTTCTCATGTAAGTTTATATTTACTCTAGGCAACTGGAAAAGACGCTAAAATTTTTGTTTGAAATGAAATTTTGTCGGTGGTGGGCGTATATCAAAGATGACATTATGTACTTATATTACTTATTTTTGGAAAACACTTAAAGTCATTTTTATACACTCTTAAAACTCTATTTTGAAGTTTTTGTTGCTTCTGCTTCAGCAGGAAACCTAGCTACTTCTAGCTTTTACCCCTTCTCTGGTTTTTGGTTGTTGTGTCGTGTGGATGCACCACCAGTTAGAAAGAACTTACTTTCTGAAGTAGGGTAGTCTGATAGTTTTTACTTCGGCAGATATTTACATTTTGTAGACAGTGACTCACTACTTCCACTATGATAATTTGGCACGGTTAGTTGGATTGTTTATATAGACACATAGATTGCCATTTTTCTCTGAGTTGTATATAATTTTCTGATCGTGTCCAGAATGATTTGTTTGGTACTAGTAGGAAAAGTTCTACCCGGTTTCCTACATTGCGTGAAACCGATATCATACTCAAGATCTTCACTAAATATCTTCTGTATAATTACTATCAATAGCACTCGATTAGCCAGTGAGAATTTGATATAATCTGTGACTGCATATCTAATCTTCAGTATCCGTTCAAATTTAGTGTTTTCAAATAGTTTACTATTTCCTTGTCTGCAGTTGTTTTCCACTATAGAGAAGAACCTGAACGTTGGAGTGCTCTCACCAAGAGCCAGACTTTATTCAATATATTCGAGGTACATTTCCCTATCCTGGAATATTGGTTGTATATATATATCATAGACTTAGGACAGCTTTGTTTGTGGAGTATTAGAAATTCTTGGTTTGGAGAAACTTTGTTAGTTGAATAAGCTTTTGAAGTCGCCTAGGTTTCTACAAGGGAAGGCATACGCTGCTCTTTAAATATTTAATGATGTTTGCAGACCAATTTAAATGTTTTAATTTACGGTCCTGTATTGGAATTGAGTTTGTTCTTTTGAAAGGGTCTCCTCTTTACAGGTACTTCAACGACTTCTAAGCTATAAAGCTACAAAGCTATTTCGTAATTAAGCTCCCAAAAGGAGGGACCAGTAAAGTTTCCGCAGCTCAAGCATGGACTGATAGATAAAGGTGTTGGGCAGAGCTGCCTGCTTCCTCTAAGCAGGTCTCGTAGAGCGATGAAAGCATGATATGTTACATAATTGATTCTGCTGAGTATTTCCGCAAAACAGTAAGCTTGTTTCACTTTTTGACACCTGGAACATCTACCTGTGTGCCACGTTACTTGCAACGGGTTAATTGGGGTTTTATTATACGGTTCTTGTCTCATCTTCACATCAATTCCCAAAAAAGTCTATCGGTCTAGCTATTTCTATGCTGATGTCATATACTCCATTGCAATTTAAGCAACGAACTACATATCTAGTTCAAGTTAATTTGGCACGCAGTCGTGAAAGTTTTATTTGCAACTCGTATATATCCGTTCTACTCTTGCGGTACATTGTTGATATATCATCTACTGCTTCTGTGTCAAACTATGTAAATGCAAACCGTGTCAATGTCATTAGGATTCTGTAACTGAACAACAACATCTTGGCACTTCACAAGGATCATTTTTTTTCCCCTTGCAGTCTGGTGGTGACCTGTCAGAAGAAGTCTCAACAATTATTGACCCGCAATTTGCTGCGGTGTAGACATGTCAGAGGCTTATGTATTGTTAGCATGAAGTTCTTATATTTTTTCCAGATGTTAATTATTTGAGATTCTTCTTAAGTTGTGTCGCTGTGCAGGACTAATTTTTCGTCCTTCATAACAAAGCCATTGGTGACTCATGTCCGTGGACTGCAGACTAATTTTGACACGGAAATGGCAGACATGACTCGCTTCCAATGGGGCACACATGAAAGTGTGTGTCTAAAGTTTCTATGATCAAACTGCTCGTACACAACTAGAACCATAGCAACATGCATTTGTACTTCGTGTAGTTATTATGCTACTTCATTCATCAAAAATACTTCATTTTGTAAGATTTGTTTAAAATTCGAACTGTTAAGGTCTAAAACTACACTGAGCTTAACACGGTCAAGCCTTGGTTAACTTTAGAGATGATGACCATTTAGCAATATCATAAGAAATAATTCTATTTTTTTAAACGAAATTATTTCTTAAATAATAAATATTAATAAACCATCCAATCATCACAAATTCTCACTGTTTCAAAATATAAATTGTTTTGATTGAAAATATTAAAAAAATAATTTTTTAACAAAAAGTATCGTCTCATATATATATTAAAATAATTTAAATAGCTATAAAAATAAATATATAATATAAATATATAATTGATGATATTTCTTGGATACTTTATAATAGACATATCTCTTTATCCCTCGTTGCCAAGCACTTAGAGCAATTATTTATCATTCACCATCTAGTTCATTAAGAAATTATTACCCCATATTGTTACTAATTACATTTACTATTTACAACCCGAAAAATGTTCCAAAAAAAAATCTAATATTTCTAAACAGAACACGTAATCAAACCAATCTTAATTTTATACCTGAAAATGAAATCTCTAATTTAAATAATAACATAAAATTATTTTAAAAAAGTCTTCTATTTACTTTTCACATATATATAATTTATAAAACCATTTAAAATTTTATATAAATGAAAATAAAATATCAATCAGTTAATATGATTTATTTATTTTATAAATATGCCTATCCGTGCATGAATACGAAAGAATCACCTAGTATAATAAAAATATTAAACTAAGAGGCATTTACACAATTAACCTTTTTGATTAATATTATTTGGGCAAATATCACCAATAATCTCTTTAAGCATTATTAATTTGTATCTCCCTCAATTTTTTATGGACTAAATAACTCTAAATTACATAAACATATTGGAAGTTAGTGGGATAGTAATTTTTCAGTTAATACGATTAATACATTCTTAGTTAATTATATAAAATGTAAAAAACAAATTGAAACTATCTTTTACAAGATTATACATTTTTATTATTAACGTTTTATTTATTTTTAAAATATAGTACAGGTTGTAACAAGTCATAATCTTTTTTTTTGGTCAAGGTAACAAGTCATAATCTAAAACATATACCTTAAACTTTAAATCTGAAATTTTAAATTGTAAAAACATATTTTCTACCAAAATTACAAATTCATTCCTCATCATACCTTAGATTTACGTTTTCCATGAAACCTAAAATTTATAATTTTTTACTAAACCCAAAATATTTATTTTCTACAATAATTACAAATTCATCATTTTTGCCAAAACCATAAATTTATATTTTCTTCAGAAATCATAAATTTTGTTTCCTTCGAAACAATAAATTTGTATTTTTTTGAATTCATAAATTTGCATTAACCCATCAAACTCACAAATATATATTTTGATAAAACTGTAAATATATTTATCTTTTTGATAAAATCATAAAATTATATTTTTTTTTTACAAAAGTGTGTAATATACAAAGTTTTTCATCAAAAGTATAAAATTTGGTTTTTTTAGAACTACAAACATGCATTTTTTCATTAAAAATAAATTTAAAGTATATCAAATATTTTTGAATTATATAATAAATTATTAAAATAATAAATAAAAGAAAGGTAATTTAGATTACCTTATATCGGCTACCCACTCAGATAGCATGATTAGCTGGGATAGCTCATCCCGTAACCACAGAAATCTTCGCTTCGTTTGATCAAGACTCTCCTCTGAAAACCTCCCGCGAGATCACTCGAACCGGGAAGGAGAAGTGAACCAAATTTTCACTTTCTCGGGCGGTACCAATATCTCTCGAACCCTGGTGAGTCTCACACTTCAGAGTCTCAACCACTTGTGCTGGGTACGAGTTGGTGATATTGCTACTGCTTTAATTTTACTTAACGTTATAAAATATCCGGGTTCTCTATTTAAAACCGGTTTCCCTAAGTAATTTAAAAAAAAAACCAGAAACGATCAAGGGCTTGCATCTTCCTCATCATCATCATGGAATTGAAAATATAACTTGGATTTTTGTAATTGGATTGGATCTTTGTCAATAGTTTTTATTTTGTTCATTGCGAAGTTTTTTTTTATTATTTATTTTTTTTTTCTTATCTATATACATGATATTTTGAGAATTCTATCTTATGAGTAAAAATGAATAAAATTCATCTTCCAATAACATTAGATTTTGTTAGAATTTTAAAATCAATCATAAGTTATATTTTTATTGTTGAAAAAAAAAAAGTTAACTTTCCCAATAACAAATAGATTTAAAATGGAATTTAAAATTATCAAACCTAACAACAATGAGTTTTACTAGTATTTTAAAATTCATCTACCAATAAACACCAATATAAACTGAACAAGTAAATTTCTTTGGCTAAAATGTCTCAGGGCCCAGCCCAAAACAATAAGGAAGAAGTTTGTTCGTCTGATTTTGGAAGTTGTCACCGTAGAGCATCCCAAAATTTGCTGCAGAGACACACGTATTTACTGCTGATTCACCATCGTGGCTAACCAGAGTTGCATGAGGTTGGAGAAAGTTACCGGATGCGTTCTGCGTAAGCTCAAGTTCTCCTAATAGTGTTTGCATTTGGAGGAGGGTTCCATCCCAATATCTTATTGGTTGCAAATTACATCTCAATGCATTTGAAGACCATCAAGCATCGAATAGAAGATAGTTCCGGCTTTCAGCAGTTGACTTACAAAGGAAGGCAGGAAGAGTCAATTTGAAGTCCCCAATTGAGAAGACGGTCTCTGGAAGGTCATCACTGATTTGCATAGTCGGTAGGAAGACATAAAGACTTACGTGGCTTCCTGATCTTGCAGGGGGAAGCAACCATTGCCCATGGTTATATAAGCCCGAGACTATTACAATAGCTGCCAGTCCGAATCTTGTGTCCAGTTATATTGGAGAAAGGTTTTAATAGAGCCAAAAGGAGACCAGTTATCTGTCCAGAATCAGCAAGAGCTACCATTGTTTATACGTAGTTTGATCCAGGTACAAACACCACCCCTCATCTTTAACAGTTTGCTTGCAAGCCATGAAAAGCCTTTGTGAGGCTTGACCATCCAGAAATTGTTAAGACAACCTTGTAGAATCTTTCTCAATCTTCAGAATGAAAACAATTCACCACTATGATAATACATCTGATTGCAACTTTATTACACATATAAAACTTGATCCATCACACTCACACATGTTTTCCCTTGAAATACAAGAAATTATTAATGATACAACAATGCTTACCGGAGTACACTTTTCGTTTGAAATACAAGAAATTACTTATGATACAAAATCTTCATTAAACAGGGCAACAATGCTTACGAGAGTGTGATCGGATGAGTGAGCTAACAATTTCTGGTGTTCCTTAGGCCAAAAGTCTTCGTAAACCACTCGTGCTTGTATGAAAACATATATTGTCCCATCGTCATTCCAAATATAACTCCAGAAACAAGGCCTAACCCTGCTGTTTTCAAACTGAATGATTTTTCTTCCTCTTCTTCTGATGACTCTGGCAGCTCGTGATGCTGTGATGTTGGCTCGCCGATATCTCGACAAACATCCTTAAGAGAAGGACCAAGAAGTCCAGGATTTCCTTCGTAGGAGGAGCACTGTTGTCGTTGGAACTGTGTGCCTTGTGGTATGGAACCTACCAGCTGATTATGTGAAACATTTATCCATGACAGAGAATGGAGGGTCCCAAGAACTGGAGGGATATCACCAGAAAGCTTATTTCGGGATAGGTCCAGTGACTCGAGATTAGTCAAGTTTCCCAAAGAAGATGGGATGTGGCCTGTGAAAACATTGCCCGAAAGGTTGAGACTACGAAGTTCCTTCAGCACACCTAAAGAATCAGGGATTTCTCCATGGATTTGATTTTCTGAAAAATCGATGGCCGTGTCGATTTTGAGGATGCGCTCCATATTCATTGATATTCCTTTGCTCATCAAGACAAGTGAAATGTAGTAGTTAGAGCCACCACGAATGTAGTCCAATTCTTCATAATCATCTCTCTTAGACGATATCGCAGTCCAGTTCAGGAAGTAGTCAGATGGTAAGGTACCAAAGAAGTGATTATGTGATACATCAATGATTTGCAGCTGAGGAAATCCAAACCAAACCCCATTAGCGTTATGTAACCTTCCATGAAACTTGTTAGAGCGGAGGACAAGAACTTGTAGCTCATGCAAATAATTCAAATGGAAGGGAAAAGTGCCGTTGAATCTGTTGCTTTCCACATTTAAAACTTGAAGAGCAGAGCAACCGGCAAGAGATGCAGGAAGGTTCCCCTCCAATTGGTTTTGACTGACGTCAAGTGACATTAACGCCTTGGCATGCGTAAATATATCAGGAAGACTGCCGCTGAGGCTGTTGTTACGAAGATTCAGATCAAAAAGAAAAGCCATCTGAGTCTCTAAACACCGAGGAATTGAGCCATCAAAGTTGTTGTTTGACAGATCTAAGATTCTTAGTGAGTTTAGTCCGCATACTGATCGAGTTATTTCGCCGGTGAAGTTATTAATAGAGCCAGAAAAGTAATAGATAACTCTCGATGGGAAGAAAATTGGTCCTTGGAAAGCATTTGAAACTGAGATCTAATATACTGAGCTTACTCCCAGGAAAAGGTTTTGGAGATCCTTCGAAACCGCTGAGAGAATTTCGAGAAATATTCACATAATCTAACTCCGGCAGACTCCACAACCAATCTGGGACGTGACCTTTGATTTTGTTGTTGGAAAGCTCTAGATCCTCTAGATTTGTTTGGTTTCTTATGAACTTAGGAAACTCAGTGATGTTGCAGCCTGACAAGTTCAAGCTCTCCAAATACGACTGAAATTCTGAATCGTAGCTGATTGAAATAGGGATACCCGCGAGAGATAGTCTTACTAGCTTCTTAAGAGGTGAGAAGACATTTAAATCAACTGGACTGAAATTGTTGTGGGCGACAGATAGAGTCTGTAAATTAGGTATCAAAGAGATATTCACAATCCCAAGGAGATCGCTGAGTTGGTTAACATTCAATAAGATTTTGGTCAATGTAGAAATCTTGAATAGGGATGAAGGAACGGCTCCCGTAAAAGAATTACTACACACAGAAAAATCCTCCAATTTGGAGAGTTGGCTAATGTTAGGTGGAAGGAAACCAGTGAACTGATTGAATAGAGATCGATAGAAAGTACTTGGGTTAAATTGAGTAGTGCGGACGGAAAATTTCCGCTGAATTTGTTAGCCAAAACATCAAAGTCGTTCAATTGTTTTAGATTTCCAATTGAAGAAGGGATTTCACCAGTGAGATTATTAAAAGATAGGTCGAGGTATGAGAGATGAGAAGGGTTTCCTATTGAAGACGGGATTTCACCAATCAAGTGATTTTCAGAGAGAGAGATATGAAAGATGAGAAAGGTTCCCAAGTGAAGATGGAATCCTCCCCGAGAAATTGGACTGAGAAATTCTCAAATAAGTCAAATGTTTGAGGTTGCTGATAGAGTCAGGTATGGTACCTGTAAAGGATGTGTCCAAAAGGCTTAAGATTTGCAGAGAGTTATTTCCATGAAAAACGGGAAGATTGCCTCTCAGATTTGGATTGTGGTCCAAGGAAATGGACTCTAAGTTGGGTATCAGAAGAACACTGTTTGGAAATTCTCCATACAGGTTGCATCCTTGCAAATTTAGGGATCTTAGAGACCACATGGTTGAAAACTCATGGGGGATTTTGGAAGAAAGATTCAAGTAACTCATATCTAGATGCCTAAGGTTCCTCAAGTTTTGAGCTAGTAGAGGAAGAAAAGATGAATCAATAGAAAGAGAATTCTGAGGATACACGAAAGGAGTAGGAAAAGAAGAAAGATCGAGAGACACCAACCTAGTTAGCTGAAGAAGCTTAGTTGGAATTTGGCCTCCAAATGAAGACTTGGAGAGGTTTAGCCTTTCTAACTTAATGAGTTTATCAAATTCAGCTGGGATTGGAGAAGCGCTGAAACTGTTGTTCGCCAGGTTTAGATCACGGAGATGACGCAGTTTAAAAAGACTATTTTTGGATTCGAGCCTGCCCTGGATGCAGCTGGTACTAAGGTCGAGTCCAATCACGTCGCCAGACTTGGTATCGCATATAATACCATCCCAAGAACAGCAGTCACTGTTATTCAACCATGACTCTGTCTTTGGATAACAGGCGACTTCTGAATCAACCAGAGCATGCTTCTGGATCCTAAACCCGCTCCTGAATTCAAAAAGGGCATCTCTTTGGTCGGGATGACACTTGTGTGGTGTAGGAGAAACAAATGTCTCTAGAAAACTCAAAACGAGGAAAAAGAAAAGGATGGAACGAACAAGAAAGCTCATTTTCTGATCGGATAAGAAAGGTTTCAAATTTGTGAAGGCAAGTAAT
>KE155525.1:37897-50350 GCA_000411075.1 Sisymbrium irio
CTTATGATATGAATTACTAAATTATAGATGTATACTTATGAATTAATTTTATCAAATACATAAAATTCTAATTCAATTGCAAAATCAGATTTTTGGCCCAACATATTAAAAAATGTAGCCCAATAAAATAAAAAATAATGGTAAGAAAACAAAACTCAATAACAAAATCTTATTTGTGATCCAATAAAAAAGTATAACCCAATAGAAAGTGATATATGACACATTCTCAGAGCTCTAAAAAAGGAACCCTACTTGATTATATAAGATTCATATGTTAAAAACAGGAAAAGTTACATTAAAATTAATATTAATGACTGATCATACTTTTAAAAATAAGAATAAAAAATAAAAACATTTGTTACTTTTATTGCAAATTTATGGTAAAAATATATTCAATTAAAAAAATTATGTGCTATATTAATTTCATCATCACATAAAGAGCAAAAATAATGAAATAAAGAAAAAACAAAAAATTGCAATTGTAAAACATAGTTTACAACTTTGATCTTGTCTAAATTTTAAATCAATTACAAAATAAATAAATATAAAATTTTCCACAAAAATTTTGCATACATGTTATTAAATATATATATATTTTTTAAAAGTTATTTTTTCTAATACTTGTCGCTACTTATGATATGAATTACTAAATTATAGATGTATACTGATGAATTAATTTTATTAAATACATAAAAATTCTAATTAAATTGCAAAATCAGATTTTTGGCCTAACAAATTAAAAAATGTAGCCCAATAAAATAAAAGAAATAATGGTAAAAAAAACAAAACTCAATAACAAAACCAATAAAAAATTATAGCCCAATAGAAAGTGACATGTGGCACATTCTTAGAGTTTTAAAAGAAGGAACCCTACTTTATTATATAAGATTATTAGCGAATTAATATGATTACACGATAATATATAATATATTATTAGCATGTTAATATTATTATATGATGATAACATAAATATCACATAAATAATATTATATAATGTATTATCAAATAATATATACTAGCGATTTACCCGTGCTTGCACGGATCAAGTCATTTTATATTTTTTTGTAGAGGTGTGTATAGTTCTGTATTATTTTGTATAAGTTTTGTTTCATTTTTTAGGTTGGTGGCATAATTAAATTTTATTAAAAGCAGATATAATTTTAGTGGATTATAAATTTATTCATTATTTACCATAAGTTAATTTTATGAGTTGTGTTTTGATCATTTTGCAAAGAGTGGACATTCGATTATTCAGTTCGGTCTGGTTTATGTTATTTAATTTTCAGAAAAAACAGATAGTTATTTTATATTTTATTATTATAAATTTAATTTAAATTATACAACAAATTAATTTAAGTTTGAAAATAATTGTTTTGATATCAACAGATACTACATGGTATATAACAGATTATTTTGTTGCTATAATTATAATTTAGTTATACAATAAATTAATTTATCATTTACAATATTTTTAATTTTATTTATAACTCAAAACTAAAACAAAAAGAATAAACCCTAAAAAAACGGGTCCAAACCTTGACCAAACACAAGAAAATTGTAGAGGTGTATACTAAGGTTTTTTATTAGCAAACATAAGAATATTGTAGAAGTGTGTACTAAGGTTTTTTATTAGCAAACATAAGAAAATGGTAGAGGTGTGTATAGTTCTAAATTAAATTATTATTTCAGTAACTGTCATTTAATTTGGTAAACTTATTTTTTATTAAACAGAAATTTCTTATATATATACGTTTTTTTTTTCTAACAATTTTAGTATATTTATCTATTGTAAAGTATAAGTTGAAGTTATTTTATAAAAATTTAGGTTTTTAAAATCGAATATAATGTTATTTTGTATTAAAATTCTAAGATAAATCTATATTTAAAACTCAACCAAAAAAATAAAACTAAAGCCTAAATTTTCAAATCATTAAAATTGAGCAGAAAATATTAAAGAATAACAGGAAAAAATGCCGACTGTATTAAAAAAAAAGGAAAAAGGGAATACAAAAAAGGAAACTTAAAGCTCAGATTTTATCAATTCTTTCTTTTGTGATTGCATGCGATGATTCCCTCTCCTTCTACTTCTCCTTCTTTCTCTCAGGCTCTGAGAACTTTAGTTCTATAACGTAATCTTCAATTCGTAAAAGCTTTTTCTTCAATTCCTTGCCTTCTCTTTCTTCGATTTTGTTCGTTTCGGATTCACTTCTTGTTCTTTCTCGGTCTGAGTTCTTCAGTTATATGAATTTCCTCTCCAATTACAAAATCTTTCACTTCAATTGCTTTGCTTCTTCTTCGATTACGCTCGTTACCGATTTGGATATCATCTAGTGACTCCCTGTTGCAATGATTTTAAAAATACTTTATATACTTGCTAAGATACTTTGTGTATATTGCCTCTGATGTTTCGTTCCTCCTTATATGTTAAAGTAATTTTAAAGTTTGCATCAAAAGATATATATAATCTTAGAAAGCACTTTGAATAAATAGGAGTCTTGTTTTAGAAAGCTATACCTTTTTGTCTGGGTGTGCGTTTGTAAACACTATTGCGTTTAAGTGGAGCTGTTTTTTCCTCTCAACATAGATTCAATTGCTAGTGTTTGTTTCATCATCTGTGATATACATGTAGGGGTTTTACCACGGTGACATGTCGAATTGTGAGGAGAGTTACATATCTACCCATGAGTTGTGCTGTTGAAAAATTTCAGTGGCTCAACTGTGTTGCTGGACGCTGTAGAGGTCTGTTTGCGTATTCTTTAAGCGTTTCCTTTTTGTTCCATTACAGATGTTTAAACTTCAAAATGCTTCTCAACACAAATATTAGTAAAACATCATCAATATAATGTAGAAAATAATAAAGAGTGAGTAAAGAATATAACTTCAGTACCTTAAAGAAGTGCAAAAAAAAAAAAGTTTTGGAAATTGTCTCCAATAATCTTAGCTTTAGATTATTGACTAATGTTGATCTTGTGTGCTATTAGTGCTTTGTCGGATCTGCAAATGTTAATATCATTAAACATGAAACAAAGAACAAACTGTCTAATATACATACATTTAAAATATGAAATTGTTTTTTGACTAACCATATATTTCTCTTTTGTTGGTTCTCTGGAGGTGATTTTTTTTAACGTGAATTATCTGAAAAGAAGGAAACGTTTGGCTATTATGAGTATGTGTTTTGCTTGGGGGGAATTGACAATCATCTTGATATTTATATAGTTTAGAGTATATTAGGGTATTCATCTAGATTGGATGCAGAAAATACCTCGATCACAATATTTTTTTTTTAATATTTGAATGTTATTATTATTGGTAAGCAAGATTGTTGGGTATTTATTTATATCAGTTTTTAATATTCTGTTTTCTTGTTTATATTTTGTGCAGATTTTCTGGTAAGAGTTAACTTAAATGGTGTGATCTTGGAGAAAATCTGGTTGATCTTCAAACCAATATTCGTTTGAAACTTTTCTATCTAAAAAAGGTAATTTTCGAAGATATTCAAACCATTTGATTTGGTAGACCAAACCGATTGAAAAAACTCATTACTTTTTGGTTTGATATAAGTGGATATAAGGTCCGCAGGTTTATTCATGGGTTTGGATCGGGTCAAGTCAAATAGCGAGTTGACTCAGTATTTTAAAGGCGATTTTATTCCTAAATAAACCTGTTTCCAAACAGATTTTGTTCATTAACCCAATGACAAAAATTGTAAATAGCAAGATTTTTTTCAAGTATTTTTAAAAACACAACTCTCAAATTATATTGTAGAGATTATAGTGTTATCATGCTAACATGATTACATGTTAATACATATACATTATCAGTACATTAACATTATTACACGCTAATATATAAAATATTATGAAAATATTAACATTATTATACGCTAATTACATAAATATCATATAAACAACTTCTATATTGTATAATATTAAATAATATATGATACATTATTAGTATGTTAACATGATTATGTGTTAATACATAATACATTGTTAACACTCTAACATTATTACACGCTAATATATAATACATTACGAAAATACTAATATTATTATACGCTAATCATAATATTACCTATATTGTATGTTATTAAATAATATATGATATATTGTTAGCATGTTAGTATTATTACACAGTAAAAATTGCATATTATTAACATATTGTTAACATGTAAAATTCATATGTAAAATACTAACTTCAATTCAGATAACATTCACCTATTATCAGCATACAAAAAAACATATTATTAACAAATAAGGTTTATATTTACATATAATTGTTAACATACAATATGAATTAAACACGTTAATATTATTATTTGTTAATTTTACATTATATTTTTAATCAAAAAATAAACAAACAAATTATAATATTAGCAAAAGAATCAAAAGTAAAATTATAATTTTTGATGAAAATTACTCCGGTAAAAAGTATAAATCTTTCAGTTAATTTTGAAGTTATTAAATTCTATTTATTTTGTTCAGTTTCTTAAAAAAAAAAATCTCTTTCACGTCTCTTTCTATATTTTCATATCTGTCTTTATCTATATCTATTTCTATCTTTCTATATTTTCAGTATCTGTCTTTATTTATATATATTTATATCTTCTATAATTTCAGTATCTGTCTTTGTTTATATCCATTTATATCTGCTATGATTACACTAACTTTTGTCTGTTTCCATATTTCAACTTGGCAAAATGCAAGAGGGGCCTTGCGTTATCTTGTTTTGCCACCTATAACGATATATAGATCTTGGGATAAATAAAAACATGCTTTTCTTCATAATAATTCAGATCCCGTCTCTCTGCTATCTTGGACTCATCAATGCAAATTATTTTGGTAATTCTCTCGCTTATACTTCCATATTAATTATTATGGTCTTTATTCATACCTTTATTGTATCATCATCATTCAACCTCATCCTTCTTCTGTTCCTTTCAGCTTTGTCTGACCACAGTTTCTATAAAGCTCAGCCTTAATAATAGTTTATTCTAAGAACAATCATGTTATTGCTAGTGCTATCTAATGATCATGGCACCGGTGCCTCCGCAACTAATTAAAAACTGATATCATCTTCTTGTTCTTCCAAAACCATCATACATCTCAATATCACATGCATCAGCCATCAAAGGTTTCCATTTTTTTCTTTAAATTTATCTCTTCCTTGGATTTTGTTTTTTCATCTTTCATGCTACTTTTCAGGTTTTCTTAAAATAAAACCCTTCTGGAATTAGTTATTCATGCTTCCATTTTAAGTTGTGAGGTATCTCTTTGGCTCTTTGTTCCAGTTGTTCTTAACTCTTACATGAACGGAGAGTCTTTGTTCGTCTAAGGTAATTAAAGAATGCAGAATAGTCTCATGGAAAGTGAACTTCAGACTCAAATGGTACATACATAATATTTTGCCTTTCTATATATATATATATATATAATATATCAAATCTTTAATATCATTTTCTTTCATGCACAATTTTTTCTGAACAAGAAAACTTTGTTACTAAAGATGAGAATGTGGTTTGATTATCCATAATCAGACAAGTTTGGTTGGTTGTCAACAATTGTAGACGAATTTAATACTTTCCGTCTAACAAAAACTCATTCTTCAATTTCTATAAAGACACTGTTTGACAGAGGTCCTACAGCTTCTGTAGTTCTTTAAACGTATACGTATATTCCTAAAGATAATTACAAAAATATGTCTTTGTCAATCTTATTAACTTACATAAAAGAAAATATCATTGAGACTGTGACTCGTTTGGACTGTAGAAAGAAAGAACATACACATTCTAAAGTAGCTTGTTAGTTCATATCAGTTTAACATTAGCTCATTCGTTTCCAATACTGTAACAAATTAACAACGCAATAATGTTACCTGATATATATATACTTATAAGAAATATCAATCAATCAAATTAATATGAAAATTTTAAGTGAAGAAGATTAAACGTAGATAGAGTAGAGAGTTATGGTACCATCATGATTCATGAGCATGAGAGCGTTCAAAGAAGTTTTGTTTCAATTTTGGTGTCTAAAATCTACATTTCTAACTTCTAAAGAAGAAACTTCAGGAAAACGATGCAAAGTAGACAATGTGGGTCCAAATTACACAGAGCCACTCCCATATTTAGCAGCTTTTCATCCACTAAATCCTCCACTGTCCGCCACTTGTCACCGACTCTCCACCGCCTCTGCCTCCTGACGCCGGTGGGGATTGTCGTTCCCTTTTTCGGACTTTCTGCTTCATCCTTCTCCATTTCTTCTTTTGCTCTTATTTATGATTTATTTTCCACCAAACAAAAGAGAATTAGAAAAGCTTTATCTTCATAATCCTTACTCTTTTTAATATGCAGAACGGTCACATGGAAAGCGAACTTCAAACTCAGATGGAGATGGTAATAGTGTATTTGTCTTTCTTTTTGATGTTCTGTGTCATGACACATTGAAATGTTTAGCAAATTTGGTTTGATTATGAAATGTTAAGCAAATTTTGATCACAATCTATTACTTGATATTGACTAATACTCGTTTTAGGTTGGAAATGAGACACTTCCTCAAGTAACATGGCAACGGAAGTTGAACGACAAAGTTAAGAAGCCTTCCGAGTTCAAGATGAGTGCAAGAGATATTCTTCATCTGGTACCCTTCTTTTTTTAATTGTTTGCTATATAAAAGATTAATTTTATTCACATGCATGTTTTGATATTAAAACATTTCCATGTGTGTGTGGCTTTTCTGAAGTTTCCAATAGGCTACAGATTGTGGCGTCACACTAAAGAAGAAGCAACCAAAGGAAGAGTAAGTTGCTTTATATTCACAGAAAATAGTTATTAGTTTTAATTACTATCAAATTCTGAAACATCCATATAACTTTAATAATAACATGCAGGTTTCGATTTACGATATCTTCAATAAGAAGCATGTAACAGGCAACCAGGGTGTTCCTTTAGGTGGAATTGGGTATTCATAAACACAGAACAGAACATTAATTTTGTTTCAGTAAAATTTGATCTTCATTATATATATTGTTGATTTGACGAAATGGGTGTGTATTATATAGTGCGGGAAGCATTGGAAGAAGCTACCAAGGTGAATTTCAGCAGTTCAAGCTCTTCCCTAAAGTTTGTGAAGAAGCTCCAATCCTCACAAACCAGTTCTCTGTAAGTCCTCTCTCTTCTCCTGAACAAAGTTGTATACAAAGTTGTATACTTCTTGATTACATCTTTAATGATTTTTGGTAATGAGTATAGGTTTTCGTTTCGAGACCCGGGGGTGTGAATTACTCAACTGTTCTATGTCCAACAAAGCCAGAATCTGTGAAGTAAGCCACTTCATAGCACTACACATCTGAACACAAATTTTCTGCTAATGAAGTTTTGTTGGGTCTATGCAGTGGTAAAACAGAGGATTTAGGAATAGATTCATGGGATTGGAACATGAATGGGGACAAATCTACGTATCATGCTCTGTATCCGAGGTCTTGGAGCGTGTACAACGGTATAAAATGAGTTTAATTATCATCGTTCACTATGGATCAAAATGTATTACATTCATGATGGATGAAAGTTAAATAACATGTTTTGACTTTGGAGAATAGAGCCTGACCCTGAACTCAGAATAGTCTCTCGTCAAGTCTCACCCTTTATACCCCATGACTACAAGGAAAGTAGTCTTCCGGTGTCGGTTTTCACCTTTACGGTAAGAATATTTTTGAGAAGAAAGAAGAATATTCCTTATGAAAGTTGTTTATCTCAGAACATTATAACACATCGTATGCTTTTGGCTTAATGTGTTCACAGGTGAGTAATCTTGGAAAAGAAGAAGCAGATGTTACTTTGCTCTTTACCTGGGAGGTAACTAGTCACAAACAAAATCTAATGCTAATGTTCATATATCTAAATTTTCATTACCATTCTTGTCTGTGTATTTATTTAGAATTCAGTGGGAGGAGCTTCTGGGTTAACTGGAGAACATATCAACTCAACAATGGTGTAAGAGTCTCCATCTATATCTTTATCATCACAGCTTCTTTTCATTGCTTCTGACACAAGTAACTGATATGATAACAGGGAAAGAGATGGAATACATGCAATAACTTTACGTCACAAGTAAATCTCTTTTACTTGACCTTTACTTAATAACTGAAAATTCCTCTGTTTTACCCCTTTGAGGCCGGAGTTACTGTTGGTCCTTGAGGCCGGAGTTACTGTTGGTTTACTTTTACATCGTTTGCATTTAACAATGTGATGTAAATAATTTTTTTAAGACTAAGTTAACCAATTTTGATTGGTATGCTTATTAACTTGCAGGACAGCCAATGGACACCCACAAGTTACTTATGCCATTGCAGCGCAAGAAACAGAAGATGTTAGTGTCTCAGAGTTTCCATGCTTCTTAGTTTCTGGTTATTCTCCTAATGAAATCACAGCAAGAGATATGTGGGATGGGATTAAAAAGGTTTCATCTTTTTGTTCTCATTTTCCTTTGTCTTCTGAATCTATTCAAACAAAGATCAATATGTTTCTGAATTTTTCTCTTTCTCTCTTTCAGAACAAATCATTTGAAGGGTTAACCAGCGAGCCAGGCTCACCTTCGAGACCTGGAACATCCATTGGAGCAGCCATAGCAGCTAAAGTGAAGGTTCCTCCAGGTTGTGACCGTACAGTCACATTTTCCCTCTCATGGGACTGTCCTGAAGTGCGGTTCAGTGAAAAGACTTACCACAGGTGTGACCTAATGATTCAAATTTCCATGTATTTACATATAGCTTCATGTTCATCTAATGTAAATCCTTATACATTACAGACGATACACAAAATTCTATGGCACCTTAGGCGACGCAGCAGTGAAAATGGCTAGCGACGCTATACTTAGTACGCAAGAAATTTGATTTTTTTTTTATTCTTTGGTTCTGTTTCTAATGCATGACTCTAATATGATATTTCTTATTGTTGAAAAATCAAGATTATGTTGATTGGGAGTCTCAGATTGAAGAATGGCAAAGCCCTATTCTTTCAGACACTTCACTTCCTGATTGGTAACCTATTTTTGCTTCTCTTCTTCTCTACAATTTATCAAGAAAAAGATTAAGAACATATGATATATTTCAAGGTACCGAGTCACTCTATTTAACGAATTATACTATTTCAACTCCGGAGGAGCTATTTGGACAGGTAATTGGTTAATTACAAACAAACAACTCAAAAAACTTTCTGACATCTTTTGATTGATTCCTCATTGTCCATAGATGGCTTGCCTCACAAGCAAAGCATAGAAAGAAGGGATATTTTAAATGCAGAAGAGAAGAGCATTGATATAGACATCCTCAAGAAAATCAATGCGGTTTGTGAGCAGATTCACCACTCTCCTCAGTCGCAGAACGCTGAAGAGAATATTGGGCGGTTCATCTACCTCGAAGGAATTGAGTATCTGATGTACAACACTTACGACGTTCATTTCTATTCTTCATTTGCACTTCTCACTCTCTTCCCTAAGCTCGAACTCAGCATCCAAAGAGACTTCGCAGCAGCGGTTATGGTTCGAGACTCCACCAAGAAAGAAATCATGAGTTCCGGAGAGTGGGTCCCAAGGAAGCTTCTTGGATCAGTTCCTCACGATATCGGTCTAAACGATCCGTGGCGCGAACTCAACGCGTATAACTTTTTCAACACGGATTGTTGGAAAGACTTGAACGCCAAGTTTGTTCTTCAAGTCTATAGAGACGTGGTTGCCACAGGCGATAAGAGCTTCGCAAGAGCGGTTTGGCCGTCTGTTTACACAGCTGTTGCTTACTTGGATCAGTTCGATAAAGATGGAGACGGGATGATTGAGAACGAAGGGTTTCCAGATCAGACATACGACGCTTGGCGTGTTACAGGGGTTAGTGCTTATTGTGGCGGTCTTTGGGTCGCTGCTCTTCAAGCTGCGTCTGCGTTTGCTAGTATTGTTGGGGAGACCGCTGTCGCAGTTTACTTCAACGCAAAGTATGAAAAGGCGAAAAGCGTTTACCAGAAGTTATGGAACGGTTCTTACTTCAATTATGACAATAGCGGTGGCGGTTCAAGCTCTTCGATTCTTGCTGATCAATTGGCTGGACAATGGTAAGACTCAAGTCAACCGCTTCGTTTACATTACTCATTCGCAATATGAAGCAACGTCTGTTGTGTATTTGTAGGTACGCGAGAGCGTGTGGACTGAAGCCGATAACGAAAGAAGAATGGATAAATAAAGCGCTCGAGACGATCTATGAGTTTAATGTGATGAAGGTGAGAGGAGGAACACGTGGCGCAGTGAACGGGATGACTCCGGAAGGACAAGTGGACACGAGCTCGCTGGTATCAAAGGAGGTTTGGGCTGGGACAACTTACTCTGTTGCAGCTTGTATGATTCAAGAAGGACAAAGATATAAAGGGTTTCAGACAGCAAGGGGAATCTACGAAGCTGTTTGGTCTGATCGTGGTCTCAGGTAAGTTCCAAAACTGAGACCGCACAGAGGTGCAAACTCGCTACAGCCTTGTTAAATTTCACTTGCTATTAATTAGCTTTTTTTGGGTCTTGTGTGTTTGGTGCAGTTGCTCGTTTCAGACGCCAGAAGCGTGGAACATGAATGATGAATACAGGTCTTTGTGTTATATGAGACCTCTTGCTATATGGGCTATACAATGGGCATTGACACGAACACAGTCTTTTGGAGAAGAGCAAAAGTTAGTGGCAGGAGATGAAGCAGAAAGTGATTTATTTTTGAGACAAGACAACGGGTTCAAGGAAGTGGCTCGTTATGTGAAAATAGCAGAGAACAAAGAAAATAGAAGCCGTCTCCAAGTCACGTACGAGACCATCCTCAATACACTACGCTTATAGCCTTCTTACAGGCCTTAAGTTGTTTCGCAGTTTTAAATGCAACATTTTTTTACATCAAGTTTTATTGTCTTGGTCAGTGAGGAACAAAAATCTGTATTCTAATGACAAGGCTTTCGAGAGCCTAAACTAGTTAAGTCACGACTTCTTAATGTTGGGAAATCTTTAAAAGCATTGACCAACGAAAAATAAATATAGCAGCTTAACTATCAGCAACATTTCAAGAGCTTAATGTTAACAGAGATTACAATGAACACATTCAAGGGGAAGGAGCTAATTGTCACAAAAGATCCAACGTTAATAAGAAAATGCCTTGAGAAGACTCCAGAAGTCTGAGTGCAGGTCTATCGCGACCCATTGCTGATTTTCTTAGCGGGGAGCTGCATAGACCTGGCTTGCATCATACTGAGCGTAAGCAGACTGGGGCGATTGGTTTTTCACTTGTGCGCTCACTGGTGCAGCCGCATAGCCTGCTGACTGAGTTGCGGCTTGCTGCTCATATCCTGCTTGAGTAGGCACTGCTTGTGAATAAGCGGGTTGGCTACCCGGTCCTGCACCGTATCCTGCTTGTGAGTACGCGGGTTGGCTACTGGGTGCGGCGCCATATCCATAGTTAGGATCTTGAGAGCTTGTGTTGTACCCATAGTTTCCACTGTTTTGGGTCTGAGCAGTACCATAAGCAGGCTGTGAGGATGGATATGAATTGTATCCACTGGTCGGAGCTGCTTGCCCACCATACCCAGTTGCTACAGCCTGCTGTGAACCAGATTGATCATGAGTAGAAGACGCTGGCTGAACACTTTGCTGCTGGTAAGCTGGACCAGTTGAAGGTGTTTGTGTACCGCTGTTGTATCCGTCAGATGGTGGAGCTGAGCTGTAGGAAGGGTATGTTTGCTGCTGCACTGGCGCAGTGCCTGAGGTGTACCCATATTGTTGTTGTTGTGGAGCCGTATTGGGATTACCATATGATGGTGCTCCTGCTGCTGCAGGAGTTGCACCTTGGTAAGGATCACCGGGAGAAGCTGCTGCTGCAGGCCGTGGAGGCCCGTATCCTTGGTGGACCGGACCTTGTTGCATCCCATAAGGCCTAGGTTGCTGCATTTGGGAATAGCCTGGTTGACCACCACCACCACCTGCTGGTGGGTATGAACCTCCATAAGGCGGCTGCATCGGAGGATTATTGTCATACTTGGGCTGTTCATACATCTGCCCATAAGCCTGCTGATGACCGGTCTGGGAGTAAGGAGCAGCATGTCCATACTCTGGACCATGACTCTGACCGTAACCATAACTTACTTGGGAAGGAGGGGGACCACCCAAGGCAGGGGAAGGTGCAAGGCCGGAAGGAGGTGGAACTGGACCAGAGGTTTGTCTACCGTAATAATTGTACGGACCAGAATGCGGAGGTCTTTGGTCCCAAGCATATCCACCTCTAGGAGGCATATGCTGTGGAGGATAACCACTGTAACCGGGAGAACTATAATGTGAACCTTGAGATGAATACGGTCCACGGTGGTGGTAATCATACGGCCTTGAGTAGGGAGAATGAGGACCTCGTGAACCCCATTGTGGTGGACCACCACGCCCTCGGGGT
>KE155525.1:62861-85614 GCA_000411075.1 Sisymbrium irio
ATGAATAATCTTTTTATCTTTGTATTTTCCTAAATTTTTAATGTATTGAATTAAAGTTTTTTTTTATAAAAAAATATAAATTTAATTTCTAAGAACCCCATTATCAGGTTCACTAATGGAGAACACAATCAATTTTAGGTTCACCACTATTCATGACCCCACAAAAAACAATTAAAAATTCTTATGAACCCCAAGAGGGGGTTCACTAATGCATATGCTCTAAGGTAAAGATGGCAAATATGATATCGTTTAGGACCTGGAGAGTTTGAGGAGTGAGATTATTTTGTTTGATCTACGTTTAGACGAAAAGATATTAGAGTTTCGATCTACTTTGGTGTATATGATTGTATTATTAGTATGAATATATGATATCATTATAAAATTTAATATATATATATATATATCAATATCTATAGTTTATAATATATTATACTGTATTATTTTATTTTTTGTATATTTTATTTTTTTCGATCATAAATTTTTTATTTTATAAAATTCAAATTTAAGACATGTATTGTATTGAAATGAATTAACCAACTTTTTAACTTATTATTAAGTTTGACATTTGGTTTAATGTTTTCATAATAAAAACTAAATTTTAATTTAATCGATGAAAATATTTATTTTAATTTTTTTGACTTTTTAATTTTGTTATCTTATTTTTGGATAAAATATATTTATAAATTTAAATTTTGAGATATTAATCTTTTTATTTTTATTAAATATATATATAATTTACTAAATTTTAAAATGTTAGTGAACTGTATTTTTAGATTCTAACACATGTTATGGTATATGATCATGATTTGTATAATAGTTATGATATTTTCTAAATATTTTTATAACATATATATATATATAAAATGTAAATATTTTAATAAATGATGTAATTTTAATTTTATATAAAAATAGATGAAAAAATGAAAACAGAATATAATAATTAAAAATTAATGACAAATAAGTGATTTTAGTAATTATAATCTGAATGATAATATGTGATTAGGTGTATATAACTTACTTTATACTATTTTAAAATTGTATATTGGTTTAATTATTTATGATATTATATAAATATTTTAGTATTATACAATGATGTGATTTTTTGATTTTATATAAAATAAAGATGAAAAGAATATGAGAAAATAATATAATAATTAAAAAATAAATAATGATAAATGAGAATTATTTTTGGTAATTAAAATGTTTTTAGTCATATGTTATTACGTGTATATAACTTATTATATTCTATTTTTAAAGTGTATATTAACTAAATTAACCTAGATGAACATCTAGTCTCTTTATAAAGTTTTTGTGGTATTTTTTGTAAATCACACATAGGAGTAATGTTTGTTTTAAATTATGCTTCAGTTTTAATATTATTAACTAGACTTTCATCGGCGCTTTGGAAGCGCAGGATTAATGTTTTGACAAATATTTAATTTAATAAATGAAAGATTTTTATTTTTATTTTTTCTGGTTTTCTTTGAAAAAAATTCTAAAATTTATTTATTTTTTGGAAAAATATATTTATAAATGCAAAATTTTGAGATATTAATAAATTTATTTTTATTATATATATATCCTACAATTTATTAAATTTTAACCCATTAGTGAACCGTATTTTTAAGATTCTCATCCGCGTTATAGTGTTGGATCATGATTTTTATAATAAATTATTATACTTATAAATATATTTACAAAATATAGAAAAACATAAATATTTTAACATAAAATGACTCATGTGACAATTAAATTTTATATAAAAATAAAATAAAAACTGAGAAAAATAAATCATTAAAAATGATTA
The DNA here is from genome assembly GCA_000411075.1 of Sisymbrium irio. Lineage (NCBI taxonomy): Eukaryota > Viridiplantae > Streptophyta > Magnoliopsida > Brassicales > Brassicaceae > Sisymbrium > Sisymbrium irio. Next base: position 64,669 of record KE155525.1, read on the forward strand.
TTGATAAATAAATGAGAATTTGTTTTTGGAAACAAAAATCTGAATGATGATATGTGATTAAGTGTATATGACTTATTGTGTTCTATTTCTTAATTGTGTATATTAGTTAAATTATTTTTAGTGTTTTTATAACATATATATAGAAAACATAAATATTAATGTTATATGAATGATGTGATTCTTCAATTTGATATAAAGATTAAATGAGAATATGATATAATAATTAAAAATGATTAATGATAAATAAGTGACAATTATTTTTGCTAACTAAATGGTTATATGTGATTAGGTGTATATAACTTATTATGTTCTATTTTTTTTAAAGTGAATATTGACTAAGTTACCTTTAATGAACCTATAGTGTGTTTATAAATTTTCAATAATATTTTTTTGTAAATTGCTCATAGGGATAATATTTTTTTTAAAGTGTGGTTATGTTTTGATAGTATAGATTATATAATCCATCTATTTTAATCCATTCTCCAATGTTTTTTCATATTTTACAAGTTTTGAAAAAATAAACCGTGAAAAAAATATCAATCATAACCCGTTAAACTATATGATCAAATAATGTAAATATTAGCTACTTTTAATATTTCAAATTTATTATCAAATTAAGTAATTTATAATGATATTTCTATCAGTCTAATTATAATATTTAAATAAATAACTTGATTAAACTAATATAAATTTTAAATTTTAAATTTTTTCTTGTTAGAAATATTTTATTTGATTTGGGTACTATGATGTTATGGGACATGTTTAAACAAATTTGATGAGCAGTTAGCCTAATATTGTTACAAAAATCTTAGATTTCTAGTCATAATAAATGAGAATGTTCAAACCGGAGTTCAGTTCGGTTTCGGTTCGGTTGTTTCGGTTTTTCGGTATTTAGGTTTTTAAAAATTATCTACGATATTGATATCAAATCTACTTTGGTTCCGTTCGGTTAATAAACCTTCGGTTTTTGGTTTTTTCGGTTTTATACCGAAAACCATAATAATATTTAAAATTTTATTAAGTTTTTATGAATTAGAATTATATAAGTAAAATTTATTTTTAAAAACATATAAAATAATAATATTAATATTTTAATCCTAAAATAAAAATGTTTAGTAAAAATAAAATAAATTAAGAGGAAAATTATCTTTTAATTTAAATTTATGAAAATAAAAATGTCAAAATAATTATTAACTATAAGCAAAAAAATTATATCAACATATATATATACTTATATTATACAGTTTATATATAACAATATCAATATATATTATTATTATATAGTTTACATATAACTATATTAATATATATTACTAAATTTTTTAATCGGTTTTGTTCGGTTTTTGGGGTTTACTCGGTTTATAACCGAACCATATCTATATACTGCAGTTTCTAAAAAAGTAGCATCCATTCGGTTTATGCGGTATTACCAAATCCAAACCATATTTTCTATTTCTGTTTTGTATGAATCGGTTCGGTTCGGTTTATCTAGATTGAACAGTCCTAATAATATATCTGTTATATTCTTGTAGAAGATTGTATATTTAGTTCCATATGTTTTGTAATTGTTTAACGCAAGTAACAAATATGAAAAAGATTTTCTTTTATAGTAAAAAAAAACAAAACGATTGACCTAGAAGATAAGAAATCTGATCTTTAACCCAGTAAAAGAATGATAAAAATGATTGATATGGGGACCATCTGTCATATTAAAGAAACTAGTCGGGCTTTCCACCACTCTGTATATACGCAAAGTAATTTTTGTTTCTTTTATTGATTGTATGCTACAGAAGAGATGAATGCATCTTCAACTAAGGAGGTTACAAGGTAGGAGTTTTATGAAGCTTTGAAGCAGATGAACAGAAATAAGGCACCGGGGCCTGATGGCTTTAAAGCTGAATTTTACAAGGATCATTGGGATACTATAGGCAAAGGTGTGTATCATTTTGTCAAATCTTTCTCCGAGTAGGATAAATTGGATCACTAGATAAACCATACACATATATGTCTAATTCCTAAGGTAGAAAACCTGGAAAAATTCGGGGAATTTAGACCAATCAGCTTAACAAATGTGTGTTACAAGCTTATAGCAAAAAGTTTAGCTTATCGTCTTAAGCCTTGGTTGCATAAGATTATTTCTTATAATAAATCTGTATTCATTTCTGGTAGGCTAATCACATATAATGTTCTTATTGCTCATGAGTTAATGCATTATCTGTACACAAGACAGCTTAAGTTCCCTTTTATGGCTATGAATTTGGATACAAGCAGGGGCGAATCCAAGATATTAATTTAGTGGGTGCATTAATCATAACAAAATTGAAAAAGTTATAGGGTGGACTTGATATGGGTGCACAACACTACTTTTCCATTTGGTCTAACTGAATATTTATGTTTATGTACCGAAAGTTACATTATAAATAATTATTACGGGTGCACATGCTCCCATAGTGGATAACCTGGCTTCGCCCCTGGATATAAGTAAAGCTTTTGACAAGTTAGAATTAAACTTTAGAAAGGCGATGCTTACAAAAATGGGTTTGCAGGGAAATGGTGTAATTGGATAATGAAATGCATCTGTACAATCATATACTATGTTCTGTTTAATGGCTTACCATTTGGTGATATTAAATCACAGATTTAACAGTAATCATAGTAGATATGAATAGTTACTTTCAGATAATGGAATACCACAAAAAACTTCTTTGTATATAATATTTGTTATATACTGTATTGTTTCACTTAGTAGTTTTTGGATGAGTCTAACACTTGAAATCATAATCAGTTAGGTGTATGAGACAATGGTCACATATTGATTTAATAAAAAATCTTGGTTTCCTATTGGAAATGGTTTCAATAACTTATTATTAGATCAGTGTTTTCCTGGTACCTTTTTAAATAACATGGAATAATAAAAACTAAAATTGAAAAGAAGACTCAGGTATGTTAACCTTGGGTATTACAAATTCGGAAACAAAAATCTAAGATAAATTTTTCTAGTGAAAAGTTTTCCAAGGGTTTTACATCATGAACAGAAATTTAACCACCTGTGTGTAACTGGTACACTTTTACAGGTCATTAATCTGATATTCTTCTCCTGGTTGCAGCTTCAACATTCCTATCCTTGTTGTTGGCTTGCGCTTTAGATAGTCACGACACAGTTGTTATGGTTGAGGAGATTTGTTTTGAGATGAATAATAATTTATTTGTACAATTAAAGTACAAATGAGATTATATCTCCACACTACATAATGAATATCAAACCCGCATAACACATATATGACTGCACCTATAATCTGGATGTTGTTATAAAATATGATTTTTCTAAAAAAAATATTTCATCTTGCATTTGAGAGTCATCTCTATTAGATTTTGTGAGTGTTTGTCTCACATAATAAAGAACAATAATCAACTTGTGATTGTGTCCTTACTTGACCAACATGAACTCACTTTTACAAGAAAAGAAATGCATTAACATGAGCCATCTCTACAATATTATTTGAAAGGTCACTTTATAAAATTATTCATAAAAAAAAACTTTAACTAAAAACTATGCCACTGTTTTTCTTTTTTTAAATTGTTTGAAAACAGGCTTACGACTTCGATTAATCACCTATAAAAAAATAGAAGACAAATTAATTATACAAAAATCATCTAACAAAAAATACAAATTAGGTGTCGAGTTTTAAACCTCACGCAAATGTCGGATTCCAGATTGTTATTTTTACCATCGTAAACTACCCTAAAAATCCTATTCAAATATTCTTTCAATATTAAAATTATCCAAAAAATCAAATATACTTTCAATAATTATCTCCAACCAAACCACGATCATAATCTCAGGAACTACCCTAACAAAAAATTTCGATTAATCACCTAAAAAACAAAAAACAAATTAATCTATATATTATTATTTGAGAAGTACATATATGAAAACCCTAAAAAAGTATTTATTTCCAATCATATGTTTGAATTTGTTAGTAATCCAATTAAAAAAAACAACTATATAATTGCATACATCAAACTGAGTTATGTGACACACCGTGCATTATTTTCTGTACCTATCTAATTCATCCATGTAGAAATTTGAGACTACCTGCAGAAAATCAACAAACTAGCTCTTATTATAATTTTACGATATAACCAACTCAAACAACCGATTTTTATTCATTAATTATAGATAATTTCATGATCTTATCATTGGTAAATCATAAATCAAACTCATTAATCTATTTTCTAAACCATAACTCATATACCACACCACCAATCATTCAAATTGATGATCAAACCAATTAATTTATATCCTAAATCCTATTCTATGATTCAAAGGTACACGAAAGAAACTAAAAAACTCGTGGCAAATACTACTAACAAACCAGATCTTCACGCCACACATATTTCGAAAGACACACTACAGAGAATATTTTGCCTTTGAATATTTTTTTTCATTTTCAAACTCAAATATACTTCCTTACCTTTTTAAAAATTGAAAACTAAAGAAGTTGTGCTAAACAAACCAATCTCCACACCTCATATATTTCGGAAGACAAACAATAATAAATAAAAAAATTTCCCTTTTAATGTAATTCCTCACCTTTTTATTTAAATGGAAAAACCTTTTTTTTTAAATGGAAACTTAGAAAATCGTCTATAATACTAACCAACCATATCTAAAATTTAACGTGCGATATCATCTTAACAACAAACTCCATATTTTCTCACACAGTTATACTTTTTGTTCACGTCAAAATTTTACTTCTCTCTAATACCTGGAAAAAAATAATATATATATATAAGCCTTTTCATATAACAGAAAACATACCTCATAACTTCTTAAATTTCTAGCAGAAAAATCCACGCTATGGCTCACCCTCTTCCAACACTCTCTTGGAAAACATAAAACTTTATAAAACAACTTTGAAAATTCAAAGTAAAATCCTGAATAAATAGAAACAATACATGTTCAATCTAGGAGAGACACTCGAGCAGGTTTTGGCAGATCAAGAGGTTGGTAAATTTCTCATATTACCCTTTCCTAATATAAAAACTATCGAATTTGAAAACTAACCATTATTGTTCCTTTGGCCAGTTTAGAGTCAATACTACACCACATGCCCATTTCGTAGAGATGACAACGATTTATTCATGACCATAAAGATTACATGAGTAACTAAATTTCTTATACATCATAAAACATAAATACTACTACCTCTATTTATATTTACTTGTCGTTTTAAGGTTATGCACATAGATTAAGAAATCATTAATTTTGTTAGATTTTCAATACAAAACATCATTAATTAGCTACCTAAACATTATTTCAACTAATAGAAAAACGAACTGTATAATAAAAATAATTATAAAAAAATAAAAACCAATAAATTTTGCATTGAAAACTGAAAACGACAACTAATTTTAAACAAAAAATTTTCTCTAAAACAACAACTAATTGTAAACGGAGGGAGTATTAGTTTTGTTCTGTTTCTTGAAAATTATATTTTTAGAACTTCTAACTCTAAAAGTTAGTGATTAAATCAGCATCACACATCAGTTTATTATTTTTTAACTAATAGTATATTTGCTACAAACTTCTAAAGGAAAGACAAAACTTCTGTATTATTCCCATATTAATATCATATAGGAAATTACTAACAAATTTTCGTGATCTTATAGGATACCAAACATACATCTATGAAAAAAAAAACATGTCGATGATATTGTGGTTGTCGATAATGACTATTGGAAGAAATGTCTGATCACCATCATTGATGATTTTGATCTCCTATATAGAGGTATATATATTATTTAAATGTTTGAACTTTAAATTTATATAATTTAAAGTATTTATTTTGAGGCATATGAAAAATACAATTATCCTTTAGGAATAAATAGTTACTAAACACAATTTTTATACTCATTTTACTCAGAATTCGTTACATTTCTATTCAGGTTCTAGAAAAAAATGAAGAAGGTTCTTATAGCTCGAAACGATCTTGAGTAACTAAACATAAACATCTAATATGTATGATTTTACTATCTTTATCATATAGTTTTAAACATTGCTATGATGTATTGAACTTACTCGAGTCTTTAATTTGAATTCTCCAACTAAACAAAACAGGTGTCTCCGACCAACATGGTATTCAATCGATCAAGAAGAGGAGTTTTGCATTCGATTTTACCAAAAAAATGACCTTATCATTAGACACCACGATAATCTATTCTCAGAAGATGATTAAACTCCTACAATACATATTATGAATTAGAAACATATGACTTGGTTCAGTCAGAAATGTAAGATTTTAACACCCAAGAACGGGATGAAATTGCAAGGATGGCCGAAATGGTGGGGATGGCTGAACCACAAATTGCTCAGCAGATTCAAAAAGAAATTTGGAACCGAAAGAGAAGGTGAAGATCACATGATCATCATGAGTAATCTGAGATAGAATTTGAAGAGTATGTCTATAGTAATAGATGGGTAAAAGATTCAGAAAGGAGAGGAAGAGCAAATCTAACCTTGAATTGCCGTATTTGAATTGCGTTTGTGGAAGAGGAAAACAGTCAATTCATATCCAGATTATTCTAATTGGTCCCGATCCGAACATGTACCTATTAGCTGAAATATAAAGTACATGAGATGGGGAAGTGATAAAAGTGAGGCGAGGTGTGCAGTTGAAGGTGACTATCCTTGCCAATGGCGAATTTATTGTTCTTATGAGGAATCTGTTGGTCAATGAATGGTGAAAACATATCAAGAGGAGCATATTTGTCCAAAAGATGGGTATTACAAGTTGTTGACTGATGCTGTCATTTAAACACTCTTCCATTGCTAAAGATAAAAACAGGTTCTTATTTGATAAAACAAGATCCAATTACATAATCTCAAGACAATAGTTTAACCCATAACAAAATAGTACAACATTATCATGCCAAATCCATAAACCATCATGTTCTTCAAGCTTTGAAATTCACCAACAACCTGTTTTCTCTCTTTCTCATACTCTTGGATGATAGCTTTCATGTCTTCAATCTCCTTCTCAAATTCGTTCACAGCAATACTCAACTCTTCTAACTTCTTTTTCATAATTGTCTTCCATATATTCTACCTCTTTAACAAGTGATTCATCTGTCCACTTGAACAAATGATTTTTCACGATCTCTGACCCAATTGATCAACAATGGAAAAGCCTCCCTAGATTGTCTTGAGTTTTCGAAGTCCTAATCAAAGAGCCCTCTCCACACCAACAAGATTTTGGAAATACTCTCTCCACACTACCTCTCATTCCTGCAGTTAACTCACATCATATCACAATTCAACAACACAAATTCAGATAGTAAATCAAAGTTACAGCCCAATTGACTTTCAAATTTGCATACCTGAAGCAGAATAGTAAGTATGATTCGATGAAGAAGACATTCCAGCAATATTATTCTTCTTCGACCAAAAAACCCAAGTGAAACACCTTTGATTTTATATGAAAGAGATGAGATGAAAGAGGAGAGATGATAAAACGATGAAGAAAACACAAGCAAACTCTCGATTTTATTAGATGGTGCTTGCTCAAACGGCGTCGTTCTACTTCTAACGGTCTAAAACCGGATTGATGACCGCCACATAATTTTTCGGTTTCAAGTTAACCTGCTAAAACGAGTCGATGTATTAATCCGCCAATTCGCAATCGTTCAGGTATGAAATTTGAACAAAATAAACGTACATGTATATTTTTGCACAGCTAATAGGTACATGTTCGGATCGGGACCGATTAGAATAGTGTGGGTATGAATTGACCGTTTTCCTGTTTGTGGAAGAATGCGAGTGCTTGCATGACTAGAGATGTTTTGGATTTTACAAATCAATTACCTTCTCTAATCTGTTGAAAGGTCGTGAACAAGAAAAACAAAGCTTTTAACTTTTCTTTATTTAGTGGTGCAGACAACAAAAAACGTGTACTATCCTTTAAGTTGCATAAATTATTTTTCTACATTTTGACATAAAATTTATATCTTTTTTACTATATTATTAATATTATACTCCATGTTTTGTTTTCATTTTCTGATCAACTATTTATTTTTTTGCTAATGAAAATCCAAATGGATCCAAACAAATGAAAAGTTTCATGTTTGTACATTTTTGGATTTTAAATAATATAGTATTTACAATTTCTAAAGTATTAAACCAAAATAAAACATATAACACAAATTATACAGTTTTTCTAACTCCAACAAATAAATAATCTATATAACAAACAAGTATGGTTAATCTATCTATATATATAAAGTTAAATACTCTCTCTTCTCCTTAAGCCACCTCATTCTAAAACTCTCTAAAAAATGACACCCACCCATTTTAATATCCATTCACTCATTTTAATATCCACAAATATTAATAACCACCCTTTTTAATACTTTCATATTTCTCATATTCAATTGAATTATATCCTATTTAATCACTATATTTACATAAACTCATCAAATATAAAAACAAAAACGAAAAGAATCATAATGTGAATTTAAATTAAAAATACAAATTAACAAAAAATAAAGATACAAAAACGAAAAGAAAAAAATATACAAACTAAAATACATAAAAAACCAGAAATGACATAAAACAAGACTAGAGAGCATCAAAAATAGAGAAGACAAATAAGAAATCGTACATGATTTAACGGAACTATGGTAAGAATGAAAATTTGCAAAAAAAACAAAAAAAGAAAATAATCATAATGTGAATTTAAATTAAAAGTAAGAAAATTAACAAAAAGACACCAAAATGAAAATGAAAAGATAGAAATTGAAAATAAATAAAATACCAAAAAATACATAAAACAAAAGCATCAGAAAGTAGAAAAGACAAATGAAAAATCATGTATGATTTAACGCGAATAGGCTAAGAACAAATATTTCCAAAAACACATAAATAAAAAAAATAAAAAAAAATAAAAGAATCACAATGTAAATTTAAATTAAATATAAAAAAACTAACAAAGAAAAAGACACAAAAATGAAAAGAAAATGAATAGAAAATAAATAAAAAGATAAATATCAGAAATGACTTACAAGAGCATAAGAAGATATGAAAAACAAATGAGAAATCATGACGTGATTTAAGGAAAGTATGGTAAGAACAAAACATTTCTAAATTTTTGAGGATAAACGGGATAAATCTGGACATAACGTTATGTAAATAAGAATATCATTTCAAAACATGTGTGAAAAATATAACAATAAGAAAAATAATTTCCAAAAAACAATACAGTAAAATAAATAAAAAAGGGAAAAGAATCAGAATGTGAATTTGAATTAAAATATGAAAACTTAACAATTAAAAAGATACTAAAATGAAAAGAAAATGAATAGAAAATAGAAAATAGAAAATATCATAAATGACTTATATGAGGATCAACAAATAGAAAAAACAAATGAGAAGTCATCATGTGATTTAGCGAGAATGGTGTAAAAACATAAATTGTTCTAAATTTCTGAGTATAAACGGGATAGATCGGGTCGTAACATGATGTAAATAACAATATCATTTTAAAAATATATGAAAATGTGTTAATAAGAACAATAATTTTTTTACTTTTGCAAATATGAATTTCACCAATTTTTTCAATACATCACATATGTTACAATTATGAAAAAAACAAACATTACGAATATTTCACAAAAACATAATTATACTAACACAATGAAAGTTAAATTAAAAATGTGGAAATAAGAAAAAATGTAAAAAGAACAAAGTGAAAAATGAATAAAAAATACAAATACATAAAACATAAAAACATCATCAAATAAGTGTCTCATAAAATAGGAAAAACAAATGAAAGTTTAAATTCCTAAGATAGCAGATTTTATTCGAGTCTATTCCAACTTTTTTTGATAGGATTAAAAGTTAAATTTGTAGTCGTATGCTTAATGGGTTTAAAGTATTAAAAACTATTGTTTCAGGGTCTAACAATGGATTTAATCAAAGTTTAGGGATATTTTTGATTTTTTGCTTTTGTGAAGCCCTTTTCTTTTTCCAAAAAAATAACCTAAACTTTCGCCAAGTTTTCATTTTTGCATTCTCTTTCTCCGTCGTAGCGTCATTGCCACCGTCAGAGAGCTTCAACACATCCGCCACCGGTTCGTTTTTCTTTTCTCCGTATAGTTATTCTCTTTACTGATTCTCCAGATTCATCTACAATTTCACTTTGTTTTCTTATATTTGTGTGATTTTGGTTTCGGTGTGAAAGAACTTCGATTGTATGAAGCCAAATTTAATAACTTTCCTGGAGATATAAATCAAAAAGATTGATACTTTAAGCTTCTTGAGTCACTTAACTGTGTAGGAGAAACTGTTTCTCAAATCAATCAAACAATATTTTCTTGTGAGAAGTGATGACCAAATTGTTCATGTTAGTTCCACTTATGTTTGTTTAGTTATGACTAAGCATCTGAATAAAAAAGAATGTCTTTTTTTTGATTTTCTTCTCAGTTTGCTTTCAACGGTGTAAAGCCCATGGATCGATCTTTGAATCTCTTGGATTTAGCCTTAGGGTTTGATCAGGAGTTAGCTGATCCATCTCCACTGAGTGGGAAGGTAGTACTGATCGAGGATTGTGTGGAGACTAGTGGTTCGTTTGTGCTTCACCAGCTGATGAAGCGTGTTCTCTCCCCTCATTCCTCTGATGCTCTTATCTTTCTAGCATTTGCTCGCCCTTTCTCTCATTATGATCGAATTCTGCGTAAACTGGTAAAGATTTGTTTTTTTTTTTTTTTCTGTTTTGTGTTGATTTGCTTTGTACATCAGTATTGTACTTTTGAGATATGGGTCCCTGTCTTAATGTCTTACCATGTTTGTTTGTTTTATTGGTGATGGATAGGGATGCAATTTAGTCACTCAAAAGACGAACAATCGATTGGTTTTCGTTGACATGCTCATGATGAAGTGCTCAGGTGAGACTTATCAGGTAAACTGTTGTTCTTCTTGTCATTTGGATTCTTCATGATATCAATTTGATAAGGCTTTACAAGGAAGACAAAGTGGAGTTTTTTTGCCAATGCCTAATGAATAATGTCCCATTAGCTAAACAAGCACTCAGTTAACGATTTAGCTGGTCTTTGATAAAGCCCACTAAATAGTTTGAGAATTGGATGGTTTAACAAGACTTACAGAGGGATTTTGGATGGTTTGAGAATGTCTTGCCCTAAGAGAGAGTTAAGAGATATTTAGAATAAAACTCGTAACTAAGTTAACTATTTATCTTTGGTTTCTGTGACCTCGGTTCTTCTTTGTAACCAAATAATTAAAGAAATAAAGTATCAATTGCCTCTGTTCTCAGCAAATCAGATCCAGCCATATCAGGAAGTTGTAATTTTGAACAGAAATGATGGGGCTTGCTTTGGGTCTTTCTACCTCCAGATTTCATATTATTCAACCATATTTGGTTCCATCTACCTCTAGTGGGCGTTTCATTGTTTGTTTCATCTTCAAACATTTTTGTTAAGGTACCAATGACTCTATTTTTTCAGAAATTAAAACACTTTCTTTTGCTGAAATTTTTGAGCAGATGGTAAAGAAATGGAAGACAATGTGAGTGCAGTTGCAAAGCTATTTCGGGAGATACAAGAAACCGTTCGAAAGTTACGCAGTGTAACTAATAGCAACATAACCGTTATGGTGGATGACATGTCTCTCCTGGAAATTGCTGCTACCAATAACAATTCAGATCACGTCTTGGACTTCCTGCACTACTGCCACTCCTTAACCTCTGAAAGCGTATGTCAAAGCCTCGGTTATCTTTATATTCCTCTACTTGACCCTTATGAATTACATTATACAATTATTTCTTCTTTTTCTGAGATCTAACGGTAATTTTTCTCTAACAAACAGAATTGTTCGTTGGTCATCCTCAATCATGAAGATATATACTCGAGCATGGAGAGACCTGCATTTTTGCTACAGATGGTATGCCTTGCAGATGTTGTGATAAAGGCAGAGCCTTTAGCCTCTGGTTTAGCAAATGACGTACATGGCCAAGTAATCTCTCAGTTGCTCCTTTTCTTTGGAATAATTATATTAAACATTTTGTCTCGGTGTCTAAGCGATCTTTCCTTGGCGTATTGCGTATACAGTTGACTGTTCTGAACAAGGGGATAAACAACAACTCAGGTAGAGGAAGCTCGAGAAACAAGTTGGAGAATTTTCAATTCAGGATCAAAGAAAATGGTATCGACTATTTCTACCCTGGTTGCAGAAACTGAAGGATTAGAGACCGATTTAGATTGTTTTTTTATTGTATGTTAGTGAGATCTTTGAATTTTGTTTTCGCATGGAAGCTATTTGATGCATTTAGGTTTGCTTCTTCTGTTTATGATATTATTACTCTTTGACCTCTTTGACATGTTTCTCACGTCTACAAGTGTCCCGAGATTTGGGAAGATCTATGTCCCAACCCACTTCTTCTTCTTCTTCTTCCGGCTTTTGACTTTGTGGAAACTTGCTTTATTGGTCTTAACGGGCTTTTGTTTATTGTTGGACTCATGGGCTTTTTAAATCCGAGTCGGGTTTAAATAATGTAGGACAGGAGAGAGAAATTAGTCAACCACCTCTCTTTCGTTTCGGACAATAACATAACCCCCGACACATATGGTCCTAACTCCCAAGTCTTAACGTACGTAACGTATGGCTCGGAAGAGTGGTGACGCCAGATCTTTTTACGACAGAATGGTCAGACCATAAGATGACGTGGAGATATTTAATTGGTTAGAGCAGTTGGATGATCAGAAGAACACAAAAAACAGGCAAATAGGTTGGTTCTTCTTATTTGGCGGCTAGTCTCAAATTCCCTCGATTCCAACGGATCATTCGTTCTCTTATTCTCTCTTTCTCTCTCTACAATTATCTTTTTCTTCTTCTCCTTCTTTTTGCCCTTTTCTTCTTCTCTTTCCCTCACTCCGAGAAACAATCTATTCTCCTCCCCCTGAAGAGTTTTTTTTAGTAGCCAAGTTTCTCGGAGATCGGGGGCTTTGTGTTTTGTTTCCTCTTTTCTGGATCTGTCTCTGTCTCTTTGATTTCTTGTTTTCAATATGGACAATGTGATGGCAATCCAATAACACACATCGAAAGAGTTTCCATTCCAATTTCATGGGGATTTGCTTTAGCGCTGAAGAGCAGTACAAATTCTCTCAACAGCAAAACTATCATAAGAAGACACCAGGTATCATCATCATATCCTATTCGGATCTCTCTTCTAGGGTTCATTTTCTATTTTTTTCTCTGTGTAAATTATGATTCTAATTGATCAAAAGAATTGATTATTTTATTAGAAAAAAGTCTTAAATTTTCATTGATTTTTGGTGTAATGACAAAAAAGTCTTAAGCTTTCATTGGTTTTTGGTTGTAATTAGAAATAAGTATTAAACTTTAATTGTGTTTTTTGGTTTTGTCAGGGAAGTCAGGGAAAAATTCTGCAGTGTATCTAATGAATTCTGATTGTCAAGAGTCAGTTGGTGGAGGTGGTGCTGGTGGTAAACCGAGTCCGAGTCCGAGTCCAAGTGGATTGCCTTTGGCTCCTAAAAACATCAAAGATCTTCAGGCAAATCCAGGATACGAGAACGTTGATGTTTTCACCTACGAGGAGATGAAGATAGCCACCAAGCAGTTCAGGCCTGATTACATTCTTGGTGAAGGTGGTTTTGGTGTCGTCTATAAAGGAGTTATTGATGAGAATGTGAGGGCTGGTTACAAATCTACCAAAGTTGCCATTAAAGAACTTAATCCAGAAGGGTTTCAGGGAGATAGAGAGTGGCTGGTATATAATTGCTTCTTATATGTGCGTTTGTTGAAATGTATCTGGAGAGATGTTTTGAAACTGTTGATGATTTTCATTTTTTTGTGTAGGCTGAAGTTAACTATTTAGGACAGCTTAGTCATCCGAATTTGGTCAAGCTTATTGGCTATTGCTGTGAAGATGACCACAGATTATTAGTCTATGAATACATGGCATTGGGAAGCCTGGAGAAACATCTTTTTCGAAGTAAGTTTTTTTCCCTGTCATCTGAAACATGAAGTTGTTAGAGGGGAAGTTAAGGGATATATTAGTTTCTTTGTGAATATCTTGAAGAGGATTTGATAACGCATTTATATTATAAATGGTTTATTGAGCCAAATGTTTCTTTCTTTTGGCATTCGCCTGGCAGGAGTTGGATGCACTTTGACATGGTCGAAAAGAATGAAGATCGCGCTAGATGCAGCCAAGGGTCTTGCATTTCTTCATGGTGCTGAACGCTCTGTCATATATCGGGATCTGAAGACAGCAAACATATTGCTCGACGAGGTCTGTAATTCAATTACATTAGATTTCTCGTTCTTGTTCATTGATAGGTTGTTGTCTACAAGAGCATAGAGTTGACAGTGAAACCCCAAAGTCTACAATGATGTCGTTTTCTACTATTTTTTTATTTGTCTTGTCTATGCTGACCGAAAGGTGTATTGCTTGTGCAGTGTTACAATGCTAAACTCGCAGACTTTGGACTAGCAAAAGATGGTCCCAGAGGAGATCAAACACATGTTTCAACACGTGTTATGGGCACTTACGGATATGCTGCGCCCGAGTATGTAATGACAGGTTTGTCTTTACTATTTTCCTTAAGCACTTCTCTGGCATCTAAACTTCGTAAATTTAGTTGGATAGTCATAGCTGTTTGCGTATACGAGTGTTAAGAATGTCACTTTTAAAGCCATATGTGATGCTGATATGATGTGAACTGCTTTGTAAATGGGTCATATTTGTGATTGTTGTACTTAGGACATTTGACATCGAGAAGTGATGTTTATGGATTCGGGGTACTTCTCCTTGAGATGCTCCTTGGGAAGAGAGCGATGGACAAAAGCAGACCTTGCCGGGAGCATAACTTGGTTGAGTGGGCACGACCGTTATTGAATCACAACAAAAAGCTTTTGAGGATCATAGACCCTCGAATGGATGGACAGTACGCCACTAAGGCATTGATGAAAGTATCCGATTTGGCATACCAATGCCTAAGCCAAAACCCGAAAGGAAGGCCTCTTATGAATCATGTTGTAGAAGTCCTCGAGACTCTCAAGGAGGATGGTAATGCTCAGGAGGAAGTCATGGCTACTCTCCATAGCAGAGGCAAGTCCGTAACACTATATGAAGCAGCTCCTAGTGAAGGCACAGGAACCGGGGATGGGCAGAGGAGGAGAAGACCGGAAAGTGGTAGAAGCAAGAGTGAAGCAGCGGTTGATACTGACCGTTATGTTTCTGCTCTCGTTTCAGAATCGGATCCGAGTTCTACCAAAATTTAAGACTCCAAAGACAGGAAAGATTCACAAGTGATTTGAGAATGTAAGATAAAGAAAAGTAGCAGAGTTGACTTAAATGTATAAATAAGTTGAGTCTTCGTTTTGGAGTCTTTTTATTTTTTGGGATTACAAAATATTAGTGCAATATGCAATTACGATCAATCTTTGCAATTCAAATGAATTTTTTGGTCAACCTTTGAAAATGAATTTTTGGACACGCTTTGTTGTTTCAGGAGACAAGAAATTACAATAGTACTCCTTTTTCTTCGTGTCATTAATTAAACATTTTGTTTTGTAATATCATGGTGTCAAAACGACTTTTCTGGCGTATCATCTACCAATACTATATTGACTGTTCTGAACAGGGAATAAGCAACTCGGGTCGAGCAAGCTCTCGACTCTCGAAGAACAGATTGCAGAATTTTCAATTCGGGATCTATGAGAATGGTTAAGACTATTTCAATACGAGATTGCATGATAAGGTAAATTACTCTGCATAGGATGATAGGAAGATCACAAGCACATTTTACTCTTATTATTTTAGTACAAAAACATAATGAGACGCTGTACACGCACGTATTTCTGTTCTTTTGGTACATAAGATGATGAGACATTGTGTGATCCAGCGTCTCATCTGAGGCTCAGTACCAGCCATGTGCCAGGAGATGGCAGGGCGGGGTGGGTAGATCACAGGGACCCTTCTTGCCTCTGTGAATATTTCATTGAAGCTCGCTGCCTGATTCATCACCCGCAACACCTTCTGCACAGATCGTAAACAACCCAATTCTTAATAATGATTGAATAAAACCCGTAAAAGGAAAGTAACATGCAGTTTGAGCTGTTAGGAATTTAGGATCATATGTAATCTCAGCATTCGGTGTGAAAGTGATTGCTTTAGAACGGCTATTTGAGCTAAGCAACAATATTAACTACACAAATTTATCCTTGACTTAAGTCAGGACAACATAATCTTTGAACAAAACAAAACTACTTCGCATCAACGCAACATAAGTGAGAGTAAAGCTGACTCAAAATATATCAATCTAGACTTAGCTATGACCAACTTCAAGAAAAATAGTATATTGTACCTTATCATCGATTGCAACTTTTAAGATAGAAACCTTTGAGCTTTCTTTTGCATGTTGCAGAGTCTGTTTCCCAAGAGAACAAAACCCATCAACTTAGCATCAGTAGGTTCTTCAACACCAGATTGGCTCTCAAGGTGCCTTCCATTATCGACTTCGAGATCATCTGCTGAGGACAAACACTTGGTTACATCTACCAAAATATGAAAAGAAGAGAGGCTAAAGTTAACTGTGAACCTTGTCAATCAACACAAACACACTCCATAAACAAATGGCTATAACTTTATATAGTTTTAACACTCACAATCTATTTGAAGAACTAAAAACTCTTTTTACTACAAATCCCACCCATCTTTTCTGCCGCCAAACTCCCACCTCCGATCAGACAAACTGCCATACAAGTCAGAGAATCTCCGGAGACACTTGCTTCTCTTTATGTAATGTTGATTCGTGTTCCCACTAATCGCTACACCAGAAATTTTAGAAGTGTCAACAGCCAAAGACGGTCTCACATACTCCACAGCCTTCTCCAAACCACTCGCATTTGCGTACAAGAAATTTAACAAAACGTCTTCACAATTAAACTGCTCGTCCACATATTCCCGACCAAGTTTCGCCTTGTCCGACTGATACATATCAAACGCTAAACCAACATCCATAAACGCTGCTCCAGTGAGAATCATATTGTATCCATTATGACTCCTCGCAAATTTCTCCGCACTATAAGTCATAGTTCGATCCACGAAACGCGGGTAGAATCCAACCAGTCTCTCCGGATGTTCCCGCCAGACTCTAAACCCCTTTTCAATGACATCACAAGACATCATTATATCATCATCAAGCTCGAGAACGGCTCGCGTTTTAATAAGCGGATCAACATTGAACCTGTTGTTCAGAGAGTTCCGCTTCTCCACTCGGATTCTGACTGGCACGGCCGAGTCTAGATCAGCCAGTTCAGGAGGTGGTCCTTTGTTCCATATGACAACTATCTCTTTCACAGAAGGGCATCGAGAGTAATGCCTAACGTACATTTTTAGGTTCCAGAGACGTGCGTCGTAAGTCATAGTTGCTAACGTGAACTGAGATAAATGACCTTTAAACGGGTAAGGCTCCACAGCTCCGCTTCCACCGTATATGTATCTAATGCCTACACAACCGAGCAGAACTCCTACAAGTAATATCAAACAAAGTGCCATTCTTCCCAATATAGAATTAGGATTCACGAATCCTCTTAGAAAAGGCGGTACACGGTTCAACCGTGAACAAATCCATCTTAACTGCTCCGAGCAAAAACTTGCGGTTTCCAAATTCAAGAGCGCATCGGTTCTTTTCCCTGCGTTGTAGTTCATGCACCAGGTTGATGGAACAATACAGTTCACGATCCCAAGCAACAACCCGAGTAATACAACCACTGTAATAGCAGCTGCAAGAGAAGCATATCCGAGAAGAACCCGATGAAACAGATCTCCTGATGTTACACGGTCACCATCGACAAGACCAATGTATTCACCAGAACTTAGCTGTCGTGCATCGAAATGATGCTGCCTAAGTCCGTTCCAAGAATTTTGACTTTTGTGTGACATTTCCAAAGCGAAAGGGACTTCAACTTCTCTGTACTCTTCTTTAGAAAGAACCTCAATCTTGAATATGCGTATTCTTTTCCCATAATTCTCACCGCAGTCTTGACCAACACGATAGAGATTCCCATTGTGTAAAAAAGCTCTGCCTCCGTTTCTTGCTCCGACATTTCTTTTACCATTGTAGATAGGATTCTTCTTGTGTGGTCTCCAAGGGCCAAGAGGAGTGCTACTGTACCAAATTTCAAGCTGACCATTCTTCTTGGTCCCAAAGCTACTATGATCTGATCCAAATAGCCAATAGCTTCCTTGGTGATGGATTATGGTTGAATCAACAAGCGGCTTTTGTAAGATGACTTTCTCCAGCTTCCAACTTAAAGGGAAGTTTACAGCACGGTAGAGACGAAGCTGTCCTATCTGGTTACTCTCCGGCATCATGTATATCTTTCGGAAAACAAAAGCAAACTCAAAGACATTAGAGAAACACTCTCTTAAAGTATGTTTATCATCATGGAACTTTGGTAAGAATGTGACATCTTACTTCTCCGTTGTAATTGAAGACGAATGGGAAAGACAAGTGCCAAGCTTCATCCAAAGCTATACCAAGAGGTCTCCAAGTTGCTCCTTTGTCTGTACTTTCCGCAATTCCTATATCCCCTTGCAATGTAATGGGGTTCTTGTTTTCAAAGAAGAGGTAAAGAGTATCACCCTGTTTTCATAAAGACAAGGGTTTGTGAGAAACCAAAAACTAGAGATTCAGAAGATAAAACATGTCCGGAGACTTTAAGAACATGAACCAAACAAGATAAGCCAAAGTTGTATACCTGTACATAAAGAAATGGATCAGCTACAAAGTTACTTAGAAAACCAGAGTTTGTCATGGAGGCACATGTTAAAACTGGGTTAGCCACAGGCCATGCTGCACTCTCGTTCCTCCATACATTGTTCTGTTTCCACCACCACAAGCAAAATGTCATAAATACCCCAGTTATGAGCCAATTAGCTAAAAGAAAAAAAACACGATTCGCATTCTAACCTAATTTTCACAACAGAGCAAAATTCGAAGACTCACTGTTTCGATAGGTTTGAGAGTGAAGGGAGAATCACCATAGAAAACACCAATGGACCAAGAACCTTCATTGTCCTCTCTACAACCTAACGAAGACGACGTTACATGATTCGTATGGCCAATATTCGGAGGAAACGCTAGCCACGCGTACGTCGCAGCAACCAAAGCGTACAGACCAAAGCAAGAAACGAAGAAGAGAACACGCCGTACGAGACCGGGGAGGTTTCTGTAACGGTGGTGGTGATTGTTGTGATGATGAACAGAAGAAGCGGCGGTGACGTTCTTCTTCATTTGTTTCGAATTTTCCATTTAAGGTAAACACAAAAAGAGCCGCTCTCTCTAATTCTCTATCTCTTTCTCTCGCGTAGATATCTCCGTATAAAGGTGACGAGTGTTAATGCAGAGAAGCGGAAACGTTTATATTACTTGGCATGTTCGTCGTTTTGTTTTACTAAAATACCCTTGGACTGTCTTTCTCACACGGGGAGAATATTTTGTTTACTACTCGCTCAAACCTGATTGACACGTGCGCAGCTGCCGCTACACGCGTGGAGACCAGAACCGGCCGCTTTCGGATGAACGTCAGTGTTTTTTTTCACCGGTTTGTTGCATAAACGAGTTTAGTAATAAATGCATTGGATACTACGACTCTATGAGATATGCATTTAATGTACGTACACTTTTTAGTTGTACATTCTAGTATTGGACGATGGATTCGGGTCAACTATTTTTCGTAACCGATCTTTAAGTAGATATAGCTAGCTAGTAGATGTTGATCCAGTTGTCTTACTTTGTTTTATTGGGAGTTTTCATATTCGCTAGTAATTAAAGTATAGTGACATCACTGACATGTGGGAATGCATTTAAACATAATATACTTTTTTCCTACAATTCACTCGCAAAATGTACTTCATTTGGGAATTTATCATGAATGATTTCTTAATGGACAAGATAACAAAAATGATATATCATCATACAGTATGTTTGTTCTACTTTACTGAGCTTATTAATTCTTTAGTGTTACTCACCTCAGTTTTATGTATGTTTGATTTTATATACGCGGTTTGTCTGTAGTATGACTCGCGAGATTTATAAGAAGAATGACCAAGCCGTATACGTTTACTAAATGTCCCAACATGGAAACATAACTTAAGAAAATAAATAAGCATATGGTAAAATATCTTTGCTTTTGTTGACTATTAGGTGTCTTACTAGTTACTGGTTTAAATCAGACCTAGCCTTATCTATTTTGGGATGAAAATTGTGGATTCCATTACATATTAATTACTAGAAAAATAACAAAAAATGGTTACAAAAACTTTTTCTTATACCACAGATTCGTTGATTTTGGACAGATTTTTGCAACTGTTGTGCATTTTCACAGTGCACATTTGAATCCATAGTTTTCAGCAAAAAAGAATCATATTACCCGTATAGTTTCCAAAATCCCAAAGCATCGCATTGATGTCTTATGGTCCATTTTTTATTTTCCTATGTTTCTAACTCTCCTAACCTGAAATCAGATGTAATCTTTGAGCCGTAATCTATTAATATATAAAAATTGAGCTTATTTTTTTATTAATAGTCTTCACATAGGATTAAAAAAATTTTAAGCTACCAATAGTATTCTTTCACATCATCGTTTAAAATTAAGAAAATTTCTATTTTTCTTAATTGTATTAATAACTAAAAATTACAAAAAATTATCTATAAATTTCTTTTAAACAAAAATCAACTTAATATTTGATTAGGAAATCTTCTAATTTTAAATATAAGATAAAGAAATATTATATAAAATTTTATCAAACAAAAAAAATCAATACAATATTATATTAGAAAATATTTGAAATTTTAAATAATATTCTCTTTATATAATTAACTATATAACATATAAATAATATT
>KE155525.1:112139-134129 GCA_000411075.1 Sisymbrium irio
CACTTCACTTAAGAGGAGATAACCGTTAGTCCTACTTGGTGAAACTACATGAAGCTTGAAAACGGTTTCAAATCAAGATCGCGGTTTGATGCGATTTGATTATTTTCCGGGTTAGATCCGAAATATCCGATGAAATATGGTTGGGCGGATAAAAGCTAGGTATGCCTTGTAAATTTTTTTAAGTTAGTAAGGGTCCGCAAGTAATTACCCAGTTTAGTTGATTTAATTTAATTCATAAAAAAATTCAAATAAAAGTCATGTCCTCCTGAGATTAACATTTGAGATTTAAGGGCACACGAGACGAAAACTCGATTAAAAACCTAGTGTAATTAATGATGTAAAAGCAAACTATATACAAATAATTCAGGTGGTAGCATATTCATGGCCACATGCCTACATTCCTAGGAGACTAGGGCGGATTCACAAGTAGCCAAAACTTACATTGACAGCAACATAGTAACTAGAGACTAGAGGAACCGAAGCAGCCGGCTGTCTCAATGATCCAGTTTGGTTCTGACTTTTTTTTCAAATATTTTTATATATAAAATATTAAATAATTTGTACACAATTTTGAATAACTTAGACAATGTTGGATAATTTCG
Source organism: Sisymbrium irio (assembly GCA_000411075.1). Lineage (NCBI taxonomy): Eukaryota > Viridiplantae > Streptophyta > Magnoliopsida > Brassicales > Brassicaceae > Sisymbrium > Sisymbrium irio. The sequence continues at coordinate 112,742 of KE155525.1, forward strand.
GATACTTTAAATAAAAAATATTTTTTGATAATCAAATAATATTTGATTAATTTTAGTTATTTTAAGTTTAAATATAACTAGTATATAAATTATTGTTCGGGTATTCGGTTAATAGTACGGTTTTTTATTCGATTTGAATAACCGTGAATTTTTAATTTAAATAATTTTATTAAAATTTGGTTTGATTTCAGTTCAGTTTAGTTCCTGTTTGGTATTTTGGTTCCGGTTAAAACGTTTAGGACTAAACCCGATAATACTCGTACCTAATTGGCAACTTAAAACAGATGGAGGACAGATTAGTAATATTTAACAACTTAAGATGACGTGGCTAATGGATTGGTGGATATACTCTGTGGTGGACTTCCTCACCGCTGGATTAGCTGAAAAATCTGGACTTTACCTCCGTCGCTCAAATCTCCGGCGATCGAATCGAATCTCCACGCTACCGCGTAAACAGCCTCCTGGGTAAAAATCTTTTCTTTTCACTTTATACCTCTTTGATTTCATCTTTGAAAGCAAATGATATTGAAAAATCAAATCGTATCAATGAAAAAAGGTTTCTTCTTTAGATCAAATCAGTTGAAACAGACTACTTTTCTTTTCAACAAAGATCCTACCTTTCTTACGATATTTGTATAGCTCTCTCTCTAACAATCTCTAATCTCTTATTACAATTTGGTTAAAATTCACGTCTCAAAATACTAAAGAAACATTATAAAGTTGGAGACTTTTACTGCTTCGCTTCTCCTTTTGTGTAAGAGTACGTCGTTGATCCTTGTGTTGCTTTGTCAGGTGGTTTGGTTTTTCTCTTTTGGCTATGGACGCCAAAGGGCAAGTAGCAAACAAAGAGGTTACAGAGATTGTAAACGATGACGTTTCATTAGTGGAGATCAAAGTGTTGTTGTTTGCTAGAGCACGTGAGCTCACGGGTGTGCCTGATCTAACGCTGAAGATGCCATCAGGTAGTACAACGAAGAAATGTATGGACGAGTTGGTGATCAAGTTTCCAAAGCTAGAAGAGGTACGTAGCTGCGTGGTTCTTGCGTTGAATGAGGAATATACAACTGATTCGGCTGTTGTTAAACATAGAGATGAGTTAGCCATCATACCTCCAATAAGTGGTGGCTAATGCGTTTGTACATGTAAAATCTTTTAACCTTGGTGTGTATTTTCGTTGGCAATAAATCATAAATGTAACATTTAAGATTTGAAACTCGTTGCTTTTGTTCCAAACAACACAGAAATAAGTTACATCTGTTTCTCTTCCCGTGTATTGATTTCGTAATCTGTGTTGAGTTTTGGCAAAGAAGCAGCTGAATTATCATAACTCAGCAGACAAACTAATGATACGTTCAGACTTGAGACCATAAACTTTACAGCCATCTTTTTGTTTGTCTCATGAATCAAGAGGGATAAGTAAAAGAAACTAACGACGTGTATATAAGAAAAGAGAAATGTATGAGACAAGAAAGTACTTTGTCTTGGAGATGAACCTGATAAAGGCCCTGATTGTTACTCAAGTTCTTCTTGTTCCTTGTCCATTCTTTGAAAACTTGTAGATATAAGAAAATGAAGAGAATTTTGCTCATAAAAGTTCTCTGCAGTTTTGCACTATGACATTCTATGCAAACAAAGCACATCAATGTGTTTTACCTTTTATTAGTGTTCAAATACTTGGTGAGGGATATAAGCTTCAGTGCATCTTTTAGAGATTAAGATCTATGGTCTGATTGTCGATGACCACGTTTAGTTTCCCTGATCATGTAGGTTTCTATGACATCCCCGAATGGAGAAATAAAAGGGAAGAGGTACGAAAGCAAAAACCAAGATACAGACATTGTACAGAGGAGTCTGATTGTTTAAAACACTTGCAGGATTGGATCAAATTTTATCACACGGGTTATGACGTAATTTGAGATATATAACAAGAAACCAAAGGAAATTCATCAATGCAGTATATAAAGTAGACCAAACAAGAACCAGATTCATGCCAAAATGTTAATTTCATACAATAGTAAAGATCTCTGAAACATCGCAAAAAACAATTTACTTATATTAGATGAGGGAACTTCTTTTAAGATCAAAACGTTTGTTAATTACGAATCCAACAACTGGACCAAAAAACTCCAAGAATCAATCAAGTTATAGTCTCAAGAGACAAGAGATTCGTCAGAGAGACAGAGAGCTAGTGAAGAGCTACTCGGTGCCACGGAAGGAGGAGTAACAAGTGCAAAACAGAGAAGTCCACCCCACCTAAAAGACCAAATACTGATGTCGTCTCCTTCTTTCAGTCTATTGGCCTTGACAATTTCGTTCCACCCGCAAGTCAAAGCGTAGTTCCAGCTTCCTTTGCCTGAATCTTTCTTCATCTCCCATCTTTTCAACATCACACCCCACTTAACATTCCTTTCATCTACCAGAACCGCTCCAATTCCTGTCTTCTTATCACTGTTTATGTCTTCTTGTATGATTCTCAACTCCACATGCGTCAAGAAGTCATTCCGGATGAGATCGTTGAATGGCATTGAGAGACGGCTCTCGGCAGGGTTCACATCTGTTTTGAACAGAGTCTTCTGAAAGATGAGCCTCAAGTCGGTTCTCTCACCCCATTTTATTACAGTGTCGCTCACGTCGTTCATCAACTGGATTAGCGACTCAGGAGTTTCTCTCCCTATCCAAGAAAAAGGATCATGATCAAACTTTGCTTTCTTGGATTTAACACAACGTTTCTTATCTTCCACGGCACGTCTCTTGCGGCTTGTCTTCTTCTCTGTTAAGCACGAAGACATAGACGATTGAGAATTAGGGTTTCGTGGGTTTGTCATACCTGTGTTCTCGGTATCATCCGGGATCGAGCAAAGGTCAAGAAGAAGCAATGAAGAAGAAGAATTAGGGTTCTGTGGGGTGTTCATCTCGAAATCATCAGCCGGGATCGTGTTAAGGTCAAGAAGTAGCGAAGGACACTGAAGAGGGTTTCTTGATGAAAGAGTAGAAGCCCCATTGAGGTTTTGATAGTATCGTTGTGGGCTTCTTCTTGTAACAAGTTTCTTGATCGAATTTCTTGGTTTTCTTGGGAAAAGATGAAAGATTCTCTTGTCTCGTTCTTCTTCTTCTTCTTCTTCTTCTTCTTCTTTAGCGCAGAGAGTCTTTGCCATCGTCTTCGTGTCAGGATTAGACATTTCTTTATCGTACATCATAACGGCGGCATCAACCAAAAAACAGAAATTACGAGAGGTGATATCCGTCTCTGCAGCGGCAACAAGATCACTGTAATACATGATGATGATCGGACCAAAAACTCAGTTTCTGAGAGAGCTACAACTTAGAGAGAAAATTGGAAATTATAGAGAGAGAGATAAAAAATGGGAATGAGCGAAGGTGAAGAAAGAAAAATGCTTCTGTCTCACGTTATTATATTGTTAAACCTGTTTCCTTTTTTCCAGTATTTCCATTTTACGCTCAAGGGTTTAATCACTGTAATTAGTCTCTAATTATCTTCGCTTGTTTTAAAGTTTCCTTTTTGGTTGATAAAAGATACTAACGGTCGAAAGAAAGTTATACTTATAATTACGATTTAGCCCTTATCGTTATAGTAGGAGTCCACTGATTCGGTTGAGGAAACAACATACTCAATTTCGGAGACAGAATCTGTTGGTCCCATGGGATAGATTCCACATCAACATGAATTTGAAGTGCCAATTTTTTATTTTTGTAATATATAATAGCCGTTAGGTATTTAGAGTTTATAATTTGTTCGGTTATATCAGGAGATTGCGTTATTTCAAGATTAGGAGTTTTTTCAAGATTCTGTGGAGGAACAACTTTTGTATTCATGGGAGTTATGTGTCAATGTTGATGCAGCCATTCTGATTTGATCTTATATCTCAGAGTTTGACTGTTCGTGAGGCATGCCAAGTGTTTGACATCATGTCTCACTAAAAGCAGTTAAGAACTGGAAAGAAGCAAAATGGTCTAAATCCTAGAGACTCAAGTTCAGAGAGATATTGGGCCGTTTCAGATATTTAAGCAAACATATGAGATGTCTTGTAAGTTTTAATTGTGTCATTATGTGGTTGCCATTACAACATTACCAAATTTAATTTATATACGCAACTTGTGTTATTGGAAAGGAATGGAACAGATCAAGTTTAATTTGCTACAGTATCGTGTTTCAAGAATAGAGACAAGAGAGAAACTCAACATAAAGGGACCGAATGCGACCGTTATTCTTGTTGACAGAGTACTAGTTCAAAGGCAAAGAGTCAACATGTGGCGCACAAGCTGTTGTATAATGGTTTGATACTATTACCGACGGGTACAAGATCAGAAGAATACGCATAACCAAGACACTGAGTCAATGTCGGTACACTTTTACAAAAGATAGTTGTCACTGGTCTTGAGAGGCTTCTAGTTCCACTAGACTGATACATGGTAGAAGACTTATTGGTGACGAATAAAGCTGTTTCTGATACTCTCAATGCCTTTTATGCAAGGACAATCTTCATTAGTGAGGGGGGTAAGGAATGACATTTGAGAGGGTCAGTCTCTGCAATAAGATGGTTGCAGAAGCTGACGGTGAAGACTTCAAGTTGCGAACTATGAAAGCTCAGGCATAGGACTTGAAGGTTGAGCTGGCGGCAGAGAAGACTTGATCTGTGAAGCTAAGAAGAAGAAAGGGTTAGTAGAGTCAAAGACGAAATCATGAGTAAAATATAATAAGAAGTGTATTTTTTGTATTATGCATCGTATTGTGGATTTGTTGGGAATTGGAGATTCTGTTGATGGTGAGTCTCAGAATCTTATCAGACTAGTGGAATATTTTGGTTATGTTCTGGCTTTGTTTTATTGGCATCATGACTAATCTTCTGAGAGAAACAATTACAGAAAGTTAAAACGAAAATTTAAGGTAGATACTGAGGCTGATGGGTAAATGAGAGATGAAGAAAGTTTATAATGTCACCAAAGATGTTTGCTTTCTCGTTCTGATTTGAATCTCAGATATAAAAAAACAAAAAATTTATTTTATTTTCCTTATTAAAAAAAAGAAGAGATTATTGGTTTTGGTGATCTGCAACGAGCTGTTAATTAAGCTAACATTTCAAATATAAGAAACGATGAATAGTGAATACAAGTATTGTCGGTCAAAACATTTTACAAAAAAAACCATTTCTAACGGCTACTGTAAAAGGTCATTATCGTAAATTCATATTTGGGGAAAAATTATAAAAGCGGATCTTTTCTATTTTCTACTCCAACGGATCATAATTTCTCAACTCTCTCTTTCTCTTCCCCACAGAGCATTAGCGAAAATTCGAAATTCGAATCATGAGATCCTTCTGTTTGGAGATTGATTTTACACATTAGTCACGTGGAGAAGAAGTGATTCTCCTTTTCCGTCTTCTTCGATTTGGAATACGTGTTCAATCAACGGTGATCTGGTTCGTGAGGAGTTTTGAAATCAGGTTGGATGATATATCCAGAAGAATCGCGTGATTCATCCTACCATATCCGAAAAGGTATGCAAGATTCCAGTTTCGTTTTTAGTTTGGAATTTATGTAATTGATCGGCGTGTTTATGTGATTTGGTAATCTAGGGTTTTTGATTTGATATTTTCCAATTGCGTATGTGTTTGATGGATCAAAGTTTCTCTTCTTTGTTAGAGATGGAAAAGTAAAACAATTTAGAGAATTTCCTTTCGTGATGATGTCATCATATTCGCATGATTCGGTCATATGATTCAGAACCTAATCGGAGATGAATTACGTTTTGAAACGAATTTGCTAACTGGATATCACATATTCACTTGATTATTGAAGTCTATTTTTGTTAATTTATTGATATGTTGTCAGTCGTCTTGAGTTTTCTGCTTCATGCTTAGGTTTAAGTTTGAGCCATTAAAAGAAAAAGAAAAGTTCACAAGATGACTTAGTAACCAAGAACTAATTATCTTTGAGCTGTTGTCTTGTGTTTATTGATTGGTTCTCAGCCGTCTTGTGTTTATTGATTGGTTCTCAGCCGTCTTGTGTTTCTTGCTTAATGTTTGTGTCTTTTGCCTCATGCATAGGTTTTTGAGATGCGATACGACTTGAAAATGCCAATGATCGATGAAGGATAAGGTGATGTTAATCTATTACTCTTATTCTTATGTCTGTTTATGTCTCTGGGTCATCACATAACTCGTTTCCCCAAAATCAAACACCACACACAATGCACATAGCTGATAGTATTTGAGAAGATATTAAGCGTTTTAACCATATAAGGAGAACCTAATTGCATTTAACTTTACTATGTTGTCTTTAACTAATTTTGTCTTTTTCATGCTTTTTTGAAAGTGATACTTAAGCCGCTTTATGCAAAAGTGATGTGCTTCATATAAACATAAACAGAAAGAGGTACTCTTTATATACTCTTCTTAGATAATATTGCTCTATCAGTTGTTCTTCACGCAGTATGTTATGTGAATAAAATTTGGTGATGATAGGTGAGCTTTCTCGATTCTTCTCATTTTCTTTTGTTTCACAGAAAACTCTTATCAATACATAGTTCATGAAGGACAAAAATACATTTTCTCTTTTTTATCTTATTGATTGTTCTCAGCCGTCTTGTCTCTTGCTTCATGCATAGGTTTAGGTTTTGAAACACCAAAAAAGCAAAATTTCACGGGATGATTCAGTAAGCAAGAACAAATGTTTGGTGAGGTAAATAAACTATCTTTGTCCTTCTTCTTGTTTCTTTTGCTTCATGCATAGATTTTTGAGCTGCAAACAACATAGATGCGCTACGACTTAAAAAGCCAATGATCGATGAAGGATAAGGTGATGTAACTCTCTTACTCTTATTCTTCTTACATGCCTTGTTTTTATGTCTTCTGGGTCATATAACTCATTTTGGGTTGCTCACACTATCTAAAAACACAGCTAGCACAGTTAAACTCAAATTTAAAGCTCAAACCACGCTTACACAAAACAAAAGTTCAAACACAAATCAAAAACATAAGAAATAAGGAAAATAACTAACTTAAAACACACGCAAGCACAATCAAATTTAACCCCAAACTTATGCGAAGGACAAAACAAAATTTCAAACACAATTTCAGAACAAACACCACACACAATGAACACTAGTTTCTTTCCTTACTCTTTTTCGCAGTTTCTAATCATTTTATTTTTCATAGCTCATAGTATTCGAGAATATATTAATCGTTTTAGTCATATGAGGAGAGCCTTCTTGCATTTAACTAATTTTGTCTTTTTCATGCTTTATTGAAAGAGATATTTAATCCGCTTCAAGCAAAAATGATGTGCTTCATACAAACAGAGAGAGGTAATCTTTATATACTCTTCTTAGACAATATTGCTCCCTCAGTTTTTCTCCGTGCAGTATGTCATGTGAAGAAAAAATCAGTGATGATAGGTGAGCTTTCTCGATTTCTTCCCATTTTCTTTTGGTTCATGGAAAGCTCTTATTGATACATAGTTCATGAAAGGACAAAAATGAATTTATTTTTGTTATCTTATTGATGTGTTCTCAGCTGGCTTGTTTCTTGCTTTATGCATTGGTTTTGAGCCATTAAAAGAAAAAGAAAAGTTCATGAGGTGATTCCATAACCAAGAACGGGTTAAAGTAAATAATATAACTATCTTTGTCCTTCTTCTTATGTCTTTTTTTCCTCATGCATAGGTCTTTGAGCTGCAACAACAAAGACGTGCTAGGACTTAAATCAAAAAATCAATGCTAAGGTGATGTAACTCATTAACTCTTATTCTCAAATGCCTTATGTTTATGTCTTATGGGTCATATAACTCTTTTTGGGTTGCTCACACTATCTTAAGAATACACACACAAACATAATTAAACTCAAATCCAAAGAGAAAAAACTTAAACCACGCTTACACAAGAAAAGAAAACTTCAAACAAAAATTTTAAAACTATCTTAAACACACACGCAAGCACAGTCAAACTCAACCTCAAACTGATACAACAGACAACAAAAATTTAAACAGAATAACTGAACAAACGCCACAAACAATGCACATTAATTTCTTTCCTTAGTATTTTTTGCAGTTCCTAATCATTTTATTGTCATAGCTGATAGTATTTGAGAATATATTTACCGTTTTAGCCAACTTGCATTTAAATTTATTATGTTGTCTTAACTAATTTTGTTTTTTTAATGCTTTTCTGAAAATGATTTTTAAGCCGCTTCAAGCAAATATGACGTGCTTCATATAAACAGAGCGAGGTAATCTTTATAAACTTAGATATTGCTCTATCAGTTTTTCTTCGTGCAGTATGTCTTGTGAAGGAAAATTCGGTGATGTTAGGTGAGCTTTCTCGATTTCTTCTCATTTTCTTTGGTTCATAGTAAACTCTTACTGATACATAGTTCACAAAGGAGAAAAATGAATTTCTTTTCGTTATCTTATTGATATATTCTCAGCCGTCTTGTGTTTCTTGCTTCATGCACAGGTTTTAAGCCATGAAAAGAAAAGAAAAGTTCACAAGATGATTCAAAAACAGAACAAATGATGGGTAAGGTAAATAAACTAAAATTTAGAACACAAATCTAAATCTTTAAAAAAGATTTCATGAGTTACATCACTTCATGCATAGGTCTTCTGCAAACCATTAATGAAGATACGCTACAAATTAAAAAGCCAAGCCAACAATCGATGAAAGATAAGGTGATGTAACTCTCTTACTCTTACTTTTATATGCCTTGTTTTTATGCTTTCAAGGTCATATAACTCACTTGGGTTGCTCACACTATCTTAAAACACACGCAAACATAACTAAACTCAATTCACGCTTACACAAGAAAACAAAAGTTCAAACACAAATTAAAAACATAAGAAACAAGCAAAACAACTTTTGTAAAACACACATAAGAACAACCAAACTCGAATGACATAAAAAAAATTCAGTACAAACGCCATGCACTATGCAGACTACTTTATTTTATATATGTTTTTCATAGTTAATGATCATTTTATTCTTCATAGCTGAATAGTATTCGAGAATATATTATTCATTTTAACCAAATGAGGAGAACCAACTTGGATTTAACTTTACTATGTTGTTTTCACTAGTTTTATCTTTTTCAAGATTTTCTCGAAGAGATATCGAAGCCGTTTTAAGCAAAATGATGTGCTTCATATTAACAGATAGAGATAATTTTTATATATGTACTCTTTTTTAGATATTGCTCCATCAGTTTTTCTTTGTGCAGTATGTCATGTGAAGTTAAAATTCAGTGATGATAGGTGAGCTTTCTCGATTCTTCTCATTTTTTTTGTTCACTCTTATCAATACATAGTTCACGAAGGTTAAAATTTTTTTTTTTTGTTATCTTATTGATTAATTCTCAGCCGTCTTGTGTCTTTCTTCATGCATTGGTTTAGGTTTCAAAGCACTAAAAAAGCAAAATTTCACGGGATGATTCAGTGACCAAGAACAGATGATTGATAAGGTAAATAGTTATCTTTGTCCTTCTTCTTCTTCTTGTTTCTTTTGCCTCATGCATAGGTATTTGAGCTGCAAACAACATGGATGTGCTACGACTTAAAAAGAAAATTATCGATGAAGGATAAGTTTATGTAACTCTCATACTCTTAATCTTATTCTTTTTATATCCCTTTTTTTATGTCTTCTGGGTCATATAACTCGTTCGGGTTGCTTACACTATCTAAAAGCACATGCAAGCACAGTTAAACTCAACCCAATACTCAAACTACGCTTACACGAAACAAAAATTCAAACAAAAATCAAAAGCATAAAAAACAAGCAAAAATAACTAACTTAAAACACACGCAAGCACAATCAAATTTAACCCCAAACTCAAACAGACAGTTAAAATAAAGTTCCAAACAAAATTTCAGAACAAACACCACACACAATGCACACTAGTTTCTTTCTTTACTCTTATTCGCCGTTAATAATCATTTTATTCATCATTACTGATAGTATTCGAGAATATATTAATTTTTTTAGCCATATGAGGAGAACCTACTTGCATTTAACTTTAAGATGTTATCTTAACTAATTTTCTCTTTTTCATGACTTTTTGAAAGAGATATTTAATTCGCTTCAAGCAAAAAATGATGTCCTTCATAAAAACAGAGAGAGGTAATCTTTATATACCCTTCATAAAAATGATGCTCCATCAGTTTTTCTTCGTGCAGTATGTCATGAGAAGGAAAACTCAGTGATGATAGGTGAGCTTTCTCGATTTCTTCCCAATTTCTTTTGGTTCTTATAAAAGTCTTGTTAATATATAGTTCATGAAAGGGCAAAATTGAATTTGTGTTTTTAATCTTATTGATGTGTTCTCAGCCGGCTTGTGTTTCTTGCTTTATGCATAGGTTTTGAGCCATAAAAAGAAAAAGATAAGTTCACGAGGTGATTCCATAACCCACAGCGAATGAATGGTTAAGGTAAATATAATATATAACTATCTTTGTCCTTCTTCTTGTCTCTTTTTTTCCTCATGCATAGGCCATTGAGCTGCAACCAACAAAGATTTGCTAGGACTTAAACTACAAAGTCAATGCTAAGGTGATGTTACTCTCTAACTCTTATTCTCAAATGCCATGTTTTTATGTCTTATGGGTCATACAACTATTTTTGGGTTTCTCACACTATCTTAAAAACACACACGCAAACACAATTAAACTCAAACCCAAAGGAAAAAAACTTAAACCACGCTTACACGAGAAAACGAAATTTCAGACACAAATTAACAAATTAAAAACATAAGAAACGAGCTAAAAAAAACTATCTTAAACACACACGCAAGCACAAACTCAACCTTAAACTCAAACGACAGACTAAACAAAATTTCAAACACAATAACTGAACAAACGCCACAAACAATGCACACTCATTTCTTTCCTTAGTCTTTTTCAGCGTTTATAATCAATTTGTTGTCATAGCTGATGAGGAGAGGCAACTTGCATTTAACTTTTAGTATGTCTTCTTAACTAATGTTTTCTTTTTAATGCTTTTATGAAAATGATACTTAAACCGCTTCAAGCAAGCATGATGTGCTTCATATAAACAGAGAGAGGTAATCGTTATATATATATACTTAGATATTGCTTTATCAGTTTTCTTCGTGCAGTATTTCATATGAAAGAAAATTCGGTGATGATAGGTGAGCTTTCTTGATTTCTTCTTATTTTCTTTGGTTCATAGAAATTTCTTATCGATACATAGTTCACGAAGGAGAAAAATGAATTTCTTTTTGTTATCTTATTGATGTGTTTTCAGCTGTCTTGTTTTTCTTGCTTCATGCATAGGTTTAAAGCCATGATAAGAAAATAAAAGTTCACGATTCTAAAACGGAACGAATGATGCGTAAGGTAAATAAACTAAATATTAAAACATAAATAGAAATCTTACAAGAAAAAGTTCATGAGTTACATTACCTCATGCATAGGTCTTTGAGCTGTCTGCAAACAATGAAGATACACTACAAATTAAAAAGCTAATAATCGATGAAAGATAAGGTGATGTAACTCTCTTACTCTTATTTTTATATACCTGGTTTTTATGCTCTCAAGGTCATATAACTCGTTCGGTTGCTCAGACTATCTAAAAACACATGCAAACATAACTAAACTTAAACCACGCTTACACAAGAAAACAAAAATCCAAACACAAATTAAAAACATAAGAAACGAGCAAAAAACTTTTTTAAAACACACAAGAACCAAACTCAACCCCAAACTCAGAATGGCAGCAAAACAGATTTCAGAACAAACGCCACATACAATGCAAACTATTTTCTTTATATGTCTTTTTCATAGTTAATAATCATTTTATACTTCATAGATGATAGTATTCAAGAATATATTAATCATTTTAGCCAAATGAGGAGAACCAACTTGGATTTAACTTTACTATGTTGACTTAACTAGTTTTATCTTTTTCATGATTTTCTCAAAGAGATATCCAAGCCGTTTCAAGCAAAATGATGTGCTTCATATAAACAGATAGAGGTAATCTTTCTATGTGTACTCTTGTTAGATATTGCTCTATTCGTTTTTCTTTGTGCAGTATGTCATGTGAAGTAAAATTCGGTGATCGATAGGTGAGTATCTTGATTCTTCTCATTTTCTTTTGGTTCACTCTTATCAATATATAGTTCACGAAGGTTAAATAATTTCTTTTTGTTATCTTATTGATTTATTCTCAGCCGTCTTGTGTCTTACTTCATGCATATATAGGTTTAGGTTTTGAGGCACTAAAAAAGCAAAATTTCATGGGATGATTCAGTAACTGGGAACAAATGATTGGTAAGGTAATTAAACCATCTTTGTCCTTATTCTTGCTTCTTTTGCCTCAGGCATTGATCTTTGAGCTGCAAACAATATACATCCGCTACGACTTAAAAAGTCAATGATCGATGAAGGATAAGGTGATGCAACTTTCTTACTCTTATCCTTCTTACATGCCTTGTTTTTATGTCTTATGGATTATATAAAAACACAGAAAGCGCAGTTAAACTCAAACCACGCTTACCGAAAACAAAAGTTCAAAAACAAATCAAAAATATAAGAAATGAGCAAAACAACTATCTTAAACACACACGCAAACACAATCAAACTCAATCGACGAACAAAATAAAATTTCATACACAATTTCAGAACAAAAGTCACACACAATACACACTAATTTCAAAATACACACAACCACATAGCACAACAAAACTTGAACATAACAAGTTTATTGGAACACAAAATAATAAATATAACAAAAACATACAAGAAAACAAAATACGAAACCAATAACTTCACAAATAATAATCTTGTCACTTCTCTCATAGTACTTCTTTCCTTTTTTAGTAATTTAATTAAATATCTTATCCGTCAAAACTGATAGATTCAAGAATGTATTAATCGTTTTAGCCAAATAATGTGCAAAATGGTGTCCTTCATAGAAACAGAGTGAGGTAATAATTATTTTTATACACTTATATATTGCACTATCAGTTTTTTTCTTCGTTCAGTGATGTTATGTGAAGGAAAATCCGGTGATGGTTTGGAATCTAAGAATATAATTAGAGTTTTAAGGTGAGCTTTCTCGATTTCTTATCATCCACTTTATACAAAATTCTCGCTGATACTTCACAGAGGAAAAAAATCAACATAATAAAAAGTTTTGAACGTATTTGATAAACTTTTTCAATGTCTATTATATGCAGGTGAACGATTTTTTTGACTAAACAAGATTGATTCATATTTGGCGTTAATTTGTATTTTGTTTTCATGGTCATGTGCATTTAGTTTACCACTAACATAATGGTCTTGTATCAAGATATAAGATTCTTAAACAAGATCTAATCGGCCCGAGTTACCTTTGCAGTGTTTATGAAGGTATGTTTGGACGAGTTTCTTGTGCTTAGTCTCTCTATGTTTTGTGGTAATTTTTTTCCTTCGCATAAATTGATTTGTTTAATTTTATTTTCATTTGTTTTTAATCACGCAATTACCTGTCATGATTACTCTGCTCATAGTTCACTTCTGCTAACAGAATCGGGTTCTTTTCAAGACACGAAGAGATTTTAGCAGCCAAGAAAATCAAGCTTTCTTTCTCTCGTGTTTCTTACTTCATGCGTAGGTTTTGACTTTTGAGCCACAAAAAACAGCATGTCATGAGATGATTCAGTAACTGAGAATGAATGATGGGTAAGGTAAATAATCAAAGTCTCTTTGTAACTCTCTTAATTTCTATATTCTCATGTGCCTTATTTTTAGGTCCTCTGAGTCATATATCTCGTTTGGTTACTCACATCATTTTAAAACACACTCAACCACAATCAAACTCTACTCTAAATTAAACTGCGAAAACTCAAACCAAACACAAAGCAAAAATTCAAACAAAATTTCAAAACAAAAATCATACACAACATGCACCAATTTCATTCAAAATACACTCAAACACAATCACGTAAAAAAAAATGAAACTTGAACAGAAAAAACGAGCAGAAAAAACAGCATACACAACTAAATAAATACAACAAAACACACAAGAAATAGTTTCACAATTAATATATCATTTCTCTTTGTGTACTAACTTCTTTTCATTATCTTATTTGCAGTTATGAATCATTTTATTCGTCAAAGCTGATACTATTCAGGAATATATTCATCGTTTTAGCTAAATTAGAAGAGCCAATTTGCATGTTGTCTTAACTAGTTGTCTTTTTCATGTTTTTCTTATAGATATTTAAGCCGCCAGAAGAAAAAAGGGTGTGCTTCATATAAATAGAGAGGTAATTTTTATATATTCTTCTTATAAATTGCTAGCTCTATTACTTTTTCTCAGTCTAGTATGTCATGGAAGGAAAATTCAGTGATAATTGGTTAGCTTTCTTGATTTATTTTCATTCTCTTTTGGTTTATAGAAATCTCTTATCGATACATACTTCATGAAAGACAAAATTAGCACTGTAAAAACAAGGTTTTTATCTTACTTATTGTTCAATATTTCAGCTGTGAGCGTTATTTCTTTGTCAAGATTCAGTCAAATCACGGCGTAGATCAGAGTTAATCAATCAGTAAGTTTTTTCATTAGAATTAATTTTGCATTTTTCTTTTATAACATTGTGTATATAGTATATACTGTAAAAGAATGGTTGTGGATCAGGCTAGAGACTTAAGCTTAAACAAATACACTCAAATCCATAGTAAGTTCTCATTCTTTGCATTCATCATTTTGTACTTTTATTTATTGTTCCGTGTTTTCAATTCCATCGTTTCAAATTAACTTTGCTTCTAGTTATCTTTGGAAAAAACAGATTTTAGCATCATCAGACTTGTCAACTTAAGAAATAATGACGGTTCAGGTACATAAACAAGCCATATTCATATTTTTTTTTCACTCATGCTTTATCTATAAATAAAAGACACGCTCTTTGACTTCATTGTTTCTAGTGTGTTTTGCTTCATGCATAGGTCTTTTGAGCTACAAGTAGCAAAAGTTATGCATGCAATGATCAAGGAAAAAGAGTCAAGTGAGATAACTTTCTTACTCTATTCTCATTTCTATTGCTTTATCCATATAATTAAACTGGTTTGGGTTGCTCATTAGAAAATAGATAACACACTTATACACACAAAAAAACCCAAAACATAACAAAAGTTAACCATCAACAACATAATATTATGATAAAAAAATGAATCATTCACGCACAATACGAACTAATCTCACGTACACACTCAAACACAACCACACAACCAGACAACATAACAAACTCAAACACCCATTACAACCGAACAATTTTTTTTCCAAGTATATGAAATATACATCTTATGTTCTATGTTTTATTGGAAGTTTGTATTTCTTTAATAATTTATGACTATTTATATTAATTTTTTTATTATCTTTTACTATTTGTTGTTTATTTATTAGTCCTTCAAACAAATATATTCTCAATTTGTAAGCTTTAAGTGAAATTTAAACATCTAATAAATGGAAATGGATTATTTGTTTTATATATATTAAATTCAAATATTTGAGTGTGTGAGTTTTTCATGTAATGTAGAAATGCAAGTTTCTTCGTTCCCAAGGCAATTACAATGCATTATGTTTCACCGTTTTTTCTTTTCTTTTAAAATCCTTTCTAAGTTGTAACTAATTGGCTATTCTAAATCAAAAACTAAAATATGATTGTCGCTGGTTTCTCTTCTCTGATGATTGGATATGTGACAGTTTAGGTTTGCTACAATAATTTCTTTCAATGCAAACGCAATCTTAACCGTTATCATTATGATTTTGTTTTAAGAAAATCTAGTTTGGGCCAAAAAAATTAATTAATTGTCAACAAAATAAATTAATCAATTACAAAAATGGAAAATAACATCACGATAACATGTGAATTGGGTTACAAACCCGTAAGTTTAGACCAAACGAATTGCCAAAGCACATATTCAACGCGAATCAATTACACGCCAATTTATCATATATCTTTTGGAATATATTTACAGAATTCCCCGTATCTTTTAGTATTTATAAAACTATCTCATATTTTTCAGTATTTACAAAACTATCCCATATCTTTCAGTATTTACAAATATCCCATATCTTTCGATATTTACAAAATATCCCATATCTTTTGATATTTACAAAATATCCCATATCTTTCCCGAATTACAGAGAACCTCCATAACTTTTGATATTTATAAAACTAATCTTTCAGTATGTACAAACCTAAGAACTTACATTATTTTCTAAAATGTGACATAACTTTACGGGAAAGTTACGGGATAGTTATTTAAAATGTTTGCGAATGAAGTTCTTGAGTAGACAGGGGAATCTCCCATCCAAACCAGAACTGCTGAAGAGATTCAGCGTGTTTGGGAAAATAGATGCTTCAAGAACTGATGAAAACCCAGGGAAAAGTTTAAGCTAGGACTGTCTAAGGTAACGTATCAGCTCGATGCCTTTGAGGAAGACAAAGTAAACAAAGTTCCTGTGTCTCAAAAGCCTATCTGGTCTCCTTATGCTATAAAAATCAGCAATTGCCACCACAGGTTCTTAGCATAAACAGTCAAAAATCATTATTACATAGACGAATTGTTACTTAAACCCACAAACTTTCACAAATCGCAAGCAACTTGCTCTGCGCTTCTTCAGTGGTCTCGTGGAAATTCCAAGGCAAATGATAGGTGTAATGAGTTGAAAGTAGCATTTCACGAAACTGCAAAAAAAGACATGTTGTTGTTGAGTGTGTTCTTGTGAAGCCTCAGTAGATTTGGAAGTGATACCCTTTTAGCATTTATATATGTATGTGAGGAAACTCCTTTACTTTAAGACTCCATCGAGAAATATTGGCCAAAGTTTGATTCTGTTTCAAGAAAATGCGTTTTATAAAAAATAGACAAATGGGTACTTTCATGTGTCAACGATGGCGATTGTTTTGGTACGCATTGTCTCTACCCTATCTCAAGTTCAATGCCTCCAATAAATGGTGGCTAATTCCTCTGCAAATGTAGTTCCATTAACTTTCAGGTTTAAAATCGTTACTTTTGTTCTAAACAACACAGAAAGATCTGTCTTTAAGGAAAAAAGGTTACATCAGTTTTACTGAACTTTCTTGGATCATCATTACAATCTCTATTTTCTTCATCTTGCTCTGGTTCTTTGTGTTAAGGATGAATTACGACACATTGTTTATCAATAATCATTACAACAATAAAACAAGGAAAAGTTTTATAACTAGTTCAGTAGCGGCGCGGTCTTGAATGGTTGATACTATCTAATGCCGAACCAAGAATCCTTCTACTGTATTCCAAACCGGCTCCATTCGAGTGCGTAGAAACTCCTGGCGGTGGAGGTTCTGCAAAAACGCAAAGACAAAAGAAAAACAGACCAGACAAACTAACTTAGAAAGACAAATTAGACTAGGGGAAAGATTCCTTTCTTATAAGAAAAACTTAATTCTCATAACTCAGCAGCCAAACTAATGAAACACATTGAGGCAGCCACCTACATTTGTGTCAATGCTTTTTATAAAGACTTTCGTATCTAAGAAAACTTTCAATCGTTTTGTATTGATTTCGTAATCTATGTTGAACTCAGTAAAGACACAGCAAAACTCTCTAATGATCATCTACGCCTTTGGCTTAACTTGTGTCAATGCTTTTCCTATCTCAGAAAAGTTTCGACCTTTTCGTATCTAACTTGAGTCAGTGCTTTACCCTTTTCTCGTATCTAAGAAAAGTTACAATCATTGGTATAAAAAAAAAAACAGACCGAACAAACTACATAAGACTGACGGAAAGGTTCCTTTCTTATAAGAAGAAGCGTTGATTTCGTAATCTATGTTGGATTTATAGTAAAGAAGCAGCTTAATACATTGAGTCACTGAAACATCCATCTACATTAGACTAACCCGAAAGGTTCCTTTCTTATATAGAAGACGTATTGAATTCGTAGTAATCTATGTTGGATTTAGTAAAGAAACAGCTTTACCTCTCAAACAAATAAAACACATTGAGACACCCAATCGTATCCAAGAAAAAAGTTTCCATCTTTTCTTGTTTTATTCCATTAAATCAATCAAGAAGAGGATAAAGAACAAACCTTGAGTGAAATCAAGAGGCAGAGGAGAAACAGTTGGAGATGTCAAATGTAATGATGAGACTCTCTCAGAATGATTATGATGAGGTTTGTCCGAAAGCTCGAAATTCAAAGACTGAGGAGGTCTTGTCCTAAACCCAGAATTGGACTGTGCTTTGTCTTGTCCAGATATCTAAACAAAACTCTCACAAAGCATCAATCAGCAAAACACAAACTCAAAGATAAACACACACAGCGAATTATCATCAGATCCTTTTTAGACTCACAGCGAATTTCAAAGTTCGATTGTAAAGAGAGACAAGACCAGAGAAGAGCTTGACGGCGTAATCAGCGATCTCTTCAGTCTCGTACTCGGCGAATGCAAAGCCTTTTGGTTTATCTGTTTCTTTATCGCGTGGTATGTGTAGATCGATGACTCGACCTGCTTGGATTAAGATATCATACAAAACCCTATCGCTTACTCGCTCGTCCACGTTCCCTATGTAGACGGTACAGTTCGAATATCCGGACATGGAAGCTGAATTCGTAGATTGGTATTGAAGAGAAAACCCTAAAAAAGCGAGAAGAATATGGAGAGAACGATGAAGAAAGCTTGAGGAAGAGGGGTCGAACTGTAATTTCCCTTGAAATTTTTATAAGGACAAATAGATTTCGGTTTAGTGGTTTCGGTTTAATCCCATCCTACCCTACCGGACCGGTAGATCCTTAGCAATGATCCAGTTGTTGTTAGCCACATCACAATTGGCTATCCACAACATTAGCTTCTCTTTTTTGAACAAATCAGGAGTCTAATTTCGATAGACAATACAATTTCAGGGTTTGGATCTGATGTTTAGAATTTTCAGGGTTTTTGGATTTATCTTTATAAAATCTATTCGGATTTTAGAATTTTCTGAAAATTTTAGGTTAATTAATAGTAATTTTTTAGACTCCTATCTATTTTGTAATACAAATTCTATATTATATCTGAATTCAATTTGGATTTGAATAGTATCGTTTTGGCTCTAGGTCTAAATATCTATTTCAAAAATAATATATTTTAACTAAACACATAAAATGAGACAATAGCTAGTAAAATCTTCTTAAATATTAGTTATTATAAATTAGTACATAGTCTGCGTTTGCGCGGAACAAATTATTTTTGAATATTTTATAATATTTATTTTATATAGGGTATTATTTATTTTTATTTTTTCTTTATTTGTAATATAGTTTGGAAATTGTTGTTTTGTTTAATATAAAACTATTAATCCGGTGGAAGTGTTTTATAATAATTAAGATTTACTATAAATGAGATTGATTAATTTGGTTTGAATAATTAATATATAAAGTGACCTAAATTATTGTATGATAATTGTTTTTTTACATTACGAAAGATGCTATTATTTAGAAATCATATTTTTAAATCTTAATAAGCATCACAAAAAAATTAATTCAATTTAATATTATGATTTTTATAATTATATCTTAAATGTAACATAGAAAATTTTAAATTTCTATGATATTATCTATTTATTTAATGTTTTGTAAGTTGAATAAACTTCTGAAAATAGTATAATAATATAAAATAAATAATAAAATAATTATATTTTTGTAAACAAAAGTCAAAAGTTTGGAAACATATTAGTCAAATCATATAAACAAAAATATTTGTAACATTTCATAATGGCTCAATAAAATTTTATCGAATAATTCACGTGAATCAATATAATTCACGTGAATCAATATAATTTGTCGATATATTGATCTAAATTTTGGGTTTTCGTATGTTAATTATTTTATTGCGCAAAACCAACAATATCCCCTTCGTTTTTTATTATTTTGGTTTTAAAAATAAGTTAGTAAACTATCAACCACATAAATTTCTACTATATCTTCTTCTTCTTTTATTCAGTTATTCTCTGCCGACCCAAAAAAAAAAAATTTATTTTTCTCTTACGTTTGAGTTTGCATATGATTCTTGTTATTCTCTTGCTTTCTCCTCTCTCAACCTCACAAACTTTTTAATTGAAGATCTCTCTTATCTTCTAAACGAATCAATTTCTAAAAATGACTTATTGGAGACCAAAAAAATCAGCATAAACTTCATCTATTCTCTCTAGTCCTCTTAAACTTGAAAAACCTGAAATAGCCTTAATGAATATATTTTTAATTTAAATTTAAACATTTTTTTCTCTCCTTTTACTTTTTAATTGGTGACAGCTGACAACAAATTTTTCTCAGGTCGTTAGTTTTTAGTTGGTGACAGCTGACAACAATCTTTTCC
The DNA here is from genome assembly GCA_000411075.1 of Sisymbrium irio. Taxonomy (NCBI): domain Eukaryota; kingdom Viridiplantae; phylum Streptophyta; class Magnoliopsida; order Brassicales; family Brassicaceae; genus Sisymbrium; species Sisymbrium irio. The sequence continues at coordinate 133,093 of KE155525.1, forward strand.
AAAATCGTTAGAAAAACTAGTAAAACTAGTACAGCTAGATCATTGAAACAACTGGTAAAACTAGTATAACTAGATCGTAAGTACAACTCATACCATTAATACAACGAGTTTTAGTAGCACAATACTAGAATTGATACAATTGCTACGACTCGTAATACAACTAATAGTAGAGATAACACAATTAATATAAATGGTAAAAAATTGTAAATGTGGTAGGATTAATATAAATGATACATATTTATAACAAATACAATATATAATTGGTAAAACTGGTACAACTAATTCATGATACTGTTATTAGTTATTCTGTTTCAAAAGAATGAATAGTATTTATGACATGATCATATATTTTGATTATGTGAGATATTGTTGAGACGAGGGAGATGAAGTGTGATGGAATTAGACTGTAGTATTTCTAGTCTGGATATTATTGATCAGAAAGAGTTTAATATTTCTAGTATTGTGATGAAATGAATTTTGGAAGATGTCACTTATTCTCGGTTAGTTGACAAAATACATCCTTGATTTGTATACCCATCCGGTGGAGGTGAAAACTCGAATGCTGATTGTGTTTGTCTTACAGATAATTTTTTTTTCCGTAGTTTTAAGAATTATTTGTGTCTAGAACACAAATGTGACGATTTATATACATGATTTTTGCTTCAAATATTACTGGATGGAGCAGTGCGTACAAGTGATTAGACATTCATCCATTGGTGAACCTCATAAAAACAGAAGAATCCATCAAGTGGAAGTCAGACAATAGGTGCAAGTGGAAATGAAAATAGAGGTCAATGCTCACGATGCTGATTGTGTTTGTCTTGTGGATAATATTTGTCTTTTGTGTTACTATTTGAGACTGAAACTATGTTATTTGTGCATTTGTAACTTTGTAAGATTTATTTGCGTTTTTATGTGAGGTACAACTTGGTACAACATGTTCAACTATGTATAAATAAGTCTGATTTTGCAAATATGTTACGTTTGGTACAACTAATACAAATCGTTAAAATCCATACTAGATTTTTCACCCACGC
>KE155525.1:141222-151507 GCA_000411075.1 Sisymbrium irio
CCTAAGCTACAATCCCGTTCCTCCGAGTCTTCCTACTCTTCAACATCATCGGATTACGATAGACGTTGTCAAGTAAGGTACACCTAGGAATGCTGGATACACCGTCCTTCCATTATGTGGGGAAAACTCGCCCACAAGGATTTACCGCACAACACAATAAAACATGCAACTACAATGAACACACAAATTCACTCAACACACTTACACGGCCAGATCCCTCACCGGATCTGCCATCAACTTCGCTTTTGTATGATCTTTTAAGACCACTTGTATGGTCTCAACAACTGAGACTTATTGCCAGTACACTGGATTATACAACGGGTTTTCTCATAGATCATACTATCATACTCGGGGTTGGATTGCAAATAGATCTTAGATCCAGCAAATCCAAACACCCTCTCCGCTCATCACATACCGGTAAGGTGGTTAGCATATCCGGTGGACACGCACCAGCCAATACCTCACCCCACGGGTTCAACAGCACACACATCCACACCATCTAAGTGGATCTCTTCACCTCCACAGGCAAACCTGTAAACGTTAGACAAACAAAGCCTAACTACGGGGACTCACAGGTTTTGATAGCTCCTACGGGGTTATCCTTCAGCTCGGTTCACACACCACGGTTGGTCGCTAGCTTATTACTTCCGCACTCACCTCACTTTCTCTCGGGTTTCTCTTAGCTTCTTACGGTTTCTCTCTCTAGTTTCTGCTCACTCACCAAACTCTGAAGAAGCTGATCAGGACAGGCCTTTTTATAAACATCTGGGAGAAGCCTGGGCGGCAATCTCCACCAATCAGAGCGTGGGTGGCAGACATAGCCACCTCTTATGACAAGATAAGTTCAGACATTCTTATATCTTCTCCACTCACGTCGCGCCACCTCTTGCAAGCATAGTTGGTTTGGCAATTTTTAGTTTGTGCATTCAAATATTCGAAATCAAAAATGGAATATATTTTGGGCTCTTGGTTGACTATACCCTCTGATCGATTCAGTTGCACCCAGTAGCGCCTTCAAAAAGGTGACAAATGATCTAACCCTTTCTGCCTATATTACAATTTCCATCAATGAGACTAACCCTTTGAGAATATTATAAACGTTCCTATTCATATAAATAAGTTTCCAGAAAATATCACTGTTAAAATCATAAGTTTATGAATCCAAATACAAATTCATAACCTCAAATCCTAAACCCCAAAATCTAAACCCTAAACCCCAAATTCTAAACCCTAAAGTCCAAACACTAAATCCTAAATCCCAAACTCTAAACCCTAAACCTCAAACTCTTAAACCTAAATCCCATACTCTATACCCTAAACCCTAAACTCTAAACCCTAAACCCCAAACACTAAACCCTAAACTCCAAACTCTAAACCCTAAACCCAAACTCTAAACCTAAACCTCAAACTCTAAACCCTAAGCCTCAAATTCTAAACCCTAAACCCCAAACTTTAAACCCTAAACCCCAAAAATCTTTTCGGATTTGGTTAAACTGCGATTCCTTTTCCAAGACATATTAACAGGAATTTCATGTTCTCTTGTTATTCAGGTTTATCGTATAAAAGTACTTTTCAGCTTTTCTCTTATATTTCTTTGAACAGGCTACTTGAAATTGCAAATAAAAAATGCTCACTTCCTTCCAATTGCAAATAAAAAATGCTCACTTCCTTCCAATTGCAAAGACAAAATAAAGGTATGCATGGAACAACACTTGTGCTTTTTTGAGAGAGACACAGATTTTTGTCCCCTATTAGAAACATTAATCATATTCTGCAGAAATTTAATAATAGGAAGAATAGAAGTTGATGTAATTTACTTACCTCCTCATCTGCAAAAATCATTTCGAGTGATTATCCAGCATTAACACTGAACTGTTTCCGTGTAGGATTTTACTTTGGATTTTCCAGCCGGTTTTATAAGGTTTGACATTTTTCAAAAAAGTAATTGGAAGTGTGTTTGTCATTTTCTAAAGATAGCGAGGTACGTTTTTTCAATATGGAGAATTGATAGAAGTGGTGGGTATTTATATAAAGTATTGCGTATAATAGGTTTGGATATTTTGAGTTTGATATTTGGATATTCTTTAGATTTTAAAGTAGTGAATAAATGAAGTCTGTGAATTTTTTAAAGATAAAATTGGGTTTGTTAGAATCTCGACGTATATGGAAGATTTGATTATGATTTTTTTTAATATCATAAAAAATTGGGTAAAGGATAAAAAAATCAAAATTTGTTTTTTGTATTGCTTTTTGTAATTTATGATAGTGAAAATATGTTCCGTAAAATATTTTTTTAGATAGTGGAGAGATATATTCGGATGTTTGAGTTTTAATTGTTAGGGTAGTTAGGCAATTTTTTGTGACTTTATATTTCAAAAACTTTTTTTTCAATCCGTAGATATTATGAGAAAGTAAATATTTGAGAGTAACGTGAGAGTAACTGATTTCCATTTTAAATTAAAAAATTTTGTGATATTATATTTAAAAAACATTTTGTTCATTGATATTATGTGAGAATAAATATTTGAGAATAATGTGAGAGTAATTAATTTCAATTTTAAAGTAGTGATTAAATAAAGTCTACGAAATTTTTTGAGATAAAAATGGGTTTGTAATTATTCGAGAGTAATGTGAGAGTAATTAATTTCAATTTTAAATCATGGCTCGTGTGGAACCGGCTATATAACAATTTTGGTAACACCGGTTCGGTTTAAATGATTTCAGGATCCACACTAATTTTTTCTGGGTATTGGGTCGGATTTTTTTCTACTGAATCAACTCACTGAACTTTTGCTCAACTCGTACGATGATGTCCCTAGTTACACTTGTATCCAAACAGCTTTTGTTTATTAATTTAGTGGCAATAATCGTAAATAAAGGGGTTTGTTCAAGAGTTTTTTAGAACTGTCTTCTCTTTTAATATTGAAGAGATATATACAAATTCATGCATCTTAAACATCACAATAAAAAATAAATATAAAATTTTCAAAAAATTCGTTGGAGTTTTGGTTCAGTTCAAATATTCCCCAAAATCTGAAATACATCTCTAAACTCCATTTAGGAACTTTTCTAAATACAGTTAAGTTCAGATTTTTTTATTCGAATTCATGTTGGAATTTCAGGTTCAATTAGAAATGACCAGGCCTAAGCTCAACTAACCAACACAATGACTCAAACCATTCCACAATAACAACCTTAGTAATCATGAAAAACCGATAACACTCTCATATGAACCTGTTTGTGTTAACGCTCGAACTTAAGTGATAGGAAAGTATCACCACTGAATCATAAGCTAATGATTATCACAATATCACTGAATTTCAAGAAACTCGATCTTCACTCTTGAGAAGCCAATGTACCCTTTAGCGTTGTAGCTTTTGACGTCAAGAAAAGAGCTAAAGATCGAACAATGTATAGTGATAATATGTCATGTACGTTGATCAAAAAAAGAATATCTGAATAAAGCTTACAAACTTAGGCCATATCCAAACCTGAATAGATACCGAACATCCATTCTACTTCTATTTATTTTTATTTTATCTATTATGTGGATTTTACACGCCGGTGAAATTTCCTTTTACATACTCTTTAATGTGTTAAAATAGATGTGCATTGAATGGTATTCGGTGGATGATATTATATGGATGGTAGGCTGGATGGTATTGTGGATGGTAGATTGGATGGTATTCTGTGATGGTATTCTATAGATGGTAGGTTAGATAATATTCCGTTGATGGTATTCTGTGGATGGTAGATGTTAATCCATATATGCATTAGATGTTATACCGTGGATAGTATGTCCGTAAATGAAGTTTCTTTTTATGATTTCTACCTGGATATAGTTGTTGGTTACTTTTGTAATAAAGTTGTTTTATCTTTACCTTTCTTATATATATATATATATATAGTTTTATAAAAATATAGTCAAGAAAATAAGATAACCTCTCTCTATTCTCTCTAATCTCTCTATTCTTTGTTTAATCTGACTAAATTTCTTTTAATCCGCTGCAATTCTCTCACTTAGTTCAGTTATCGTGTCAAGGGACAAAGCACTGATCGAAGAGGTACAATTATTTCACTTCAAATTTAAGATTCTCGAGAGACTTCTTTTATAAGCTCAGATTTCTTCCCTTAATTTTAGATCTTTAACGTCAAGAAAATGGCAAAAGATCGAACAATTTATAGTGATAATGTGTCATGTACTTTATTCAAGTCTCTAAATGCACGTACACAACACATATATATATTTTCTTAAATCAGCAACGTAACTTTGCTGAATACAATTACAAGTGCCTCAAGCTTTGAACTTAGGTGGCTTCCTAACGAGAGTTGCTTGTTCGAAGCCATAAGCAATCTCAATGAGCTTTGGCTCTGAGAATCTCAATCCTCCAAAGCTAATCCCATACGGAACCCCTTCACTATCATATCCTGCTGGGACATTGATTCCTGGATACCCGCCAATGGCGAGGACAGAACTCAACGCTGAATTAAGTGTCACTATTGCATCTAATTTATTATCTTTCATTAGCTTTTCGATTCCATCTCTTGAAAAGTTTTCCAATTCCAGCAACGCTTCTTTTACTACTTCGTCATCCATTCCATTGGTGGTTTCTGCTGCAAGGAAGGTATCTTGTCCCCATTCTATATTTTCCTGTCATTTTTGAGGCCACTTATATATATTGGCTTACGTTCCGTTCAGACACCGCGATAAAAAGGTGATCAATTCATTTTCAAAGTTTACTGTACCTTTTCCTCGGATTTATTGAAGTCAATAACTTCTTTTAAGGACCGGACTGGTGATTCCACAAGCTCTTTAAGATAGGCGTTAAGAGAGATCTTGAACTCAGCCAAAAGTGCTATCCATTCATTTCTAAAACTTTTCATTTGCATTTTCAAATCTTTAATGACGATGGCTCCTTCTCGTCTTGATCCAAGAAAAAACATAGCTATCGTTATATATGGTTGTGTTCTTGATTGGTTTCATTTTGATTGTAACGAATTTTACCTTAGTGTTTCGACGTGACTATCAAGGCGAGGATCGTTGACTACGATGCCTAATCTCTTACCTTTGAGGCCACTAGCTCTCAAAAACTGCTTGTAACGGCCTTCGGGTATGTGCGTAGAAGCGTCCTTCGTGGCCTCGTCTAATGGATCATCACCGACAATAGCATCAAGGAGATAAACAGAATCCGAAACTGTCCTACACATCGGCCTAACATTGCAAACACACAAGAAACACATAGACACTTGAAAAGAATGGTACAAAATCGAATAGTTAGAAAGAAGTGAGTGTGTGTGTGCTCTTAGTCTCACCCAACACTGTCCTGTCTCAAGGAGATAGGGACCACCCCGGCTCGGCTCGTGAGCCCGACACTCGGTTTAATCCCGACCACAGAGTTGGCACTCGACGGAGAAAGAATGGACCCATCAGTTTCAGTCCCTAGTGACACGGCCACAAGATTGGCTGCTACAGATATAGCTGATCCACTACTTGACCCAGACGGATCTGCTGATAGATTATATGGATTCTGCAGCATTTCAAGATTTTCTTGAATCACTTTTTGTAAGCATTTCGGTACTTTACCAAATATTAGATAGAGAAATGAATTTATATAGAATGAAGAAACTGACCTTTCCTTGGAGGCCACGCGCGCTCCAACCACTTGGGATTGTAGTGGAACGGAAATTAGCCCATTCGCTTAAACTGGCTTTCCCCAAGATCACGGCACCAGCTGTTCTGAGTCTCTTGACAACACCCGCGTCTCGAGGAACGACGGAACCAAGCAAAGCAAACGAACCAGCTGTCGTGTTAAGATTGTCTTTGGTGGCTATGTTGTCCTTGAGGAGAACCGGAACACCGTGCAACATGGGAAGCTTATCGACGTCTTTAAGCTCGCGTTCTTTGTCTGCCTTCTCTGCGTCGATTAACGCATCTGGATTCGTCTCAATGACTCCGTGGATCATCGGATTGCGGTTGGTGATTTCTTGGAGATACAACTCAACTAGCTGTTTTGATGTCAGTCTTTTCTCCTTGAAAGCAAGTCTGATGTCGTCAACAGTGGCTTCTTGGATAGAGAAATCTACGGTGGTTTGGATGAGAGACTGAGACTCAGATTGCGTAAGGAGAATAAGAAGAACAAGAAGAAGAAAAGATGATGAGAAGATGACACGCAGATCAACCATGGTTAGCTAAATAAAGAGAAAATGGTACGTAAGTGGCTGATGTTTGATTAGTGGTAATAAACAAAGTATTTATAAAGTTTTTGTTTGGATTATTTTCCCATCTATGTGTGTGTGTATTAGTGTAATGGATTGCGATTGTGTAACTAAGATTTCACGTATTATTCGAAATTGTAACTAAAATTTCATATATTAAGTACAGTAAAGAAAACATAATTTAAATGTGCCGATTTATCGTTGAGTTCTAGGGTTGTTATTATCGTATTGCATTATTAGCTTTTACTTGTTTTCCTATTTTCAACCAAATTTCATGATTCCGTTAAGAACATGTGAATCAGAAGAAAAAAAATCAATTATTTGCTTAGAGATTTGTCTTTGATGATGTAAGAATTAAGCCAAATTAAAAATTATTAAATCAAAATTAAGAATCTTTTTCTTACCCGATAGATTATTGATTTTTTTTTCTTATTCTTTTTGGGTGGATCTATTCTTTAATTTTTTTTTTTTACTTGAATTCGATTTAAGTTTCATGCTTACTAAACCCAATAATTTTTTGTAGCATTATTGTCAAATGATATTATCGTAGGTTTTCTCTTTTTTTTCCAACACTTGATTGGCTATGAAAAAATCAACTAGCTAGTGACCAAAATAGATTTGAAGGTTTTTCATAGGTTATAGTATGACTCTAACTGCTTTTACTAATCAAATAACCATAAGAAATCAAAATGTCCGTACTATTTTTTATTGAAATAATATTATTATTTGATATAGTTGGTGTCTAAATATATTGAAAATAAATGAATAATTCTTAAATATGGATAAGATTAAATTTATAGAAACCATAATGAAAATTTAAGTCTCTCTAATAAAAAAACCCAAAAACTGAGATTTATAGGGCTGATGATGGATGAGACAAAGCTGACCGATCTTTCTTTGGCTCAGAAGAAATGAAAATGGAATGAAGTGATCAAATGGAACCGATCTTTTGGCCGTGCAGCACTTTCAGGTTGGTCAAAGTGATGGTTTGAGCGGATAGAAATAGAGTGAATGTTACCACAAGTTTGGTGGAAAAAGACACGAGACACAGCACCAGCGGAAGAGGTACATTTTATCACTTTGAATTTAAGAATTTTCTTCTATAAGCTCAGATATCTGCCCTTAGCTTTATAGCTTTAAACGTCAAGCTAATGGCAAAAGATCGAACAATCTACAGTAATAATGTGTCATGTACGTTATTTCCAGTCTCCAAGCAAATGTACACAACAACGATAAGTAACTCTGTTGGATACAATTACAAGTGCCTCAAGCTTTGAACTTGGGTGGCTTCCTAATGAGAGTTGCTTGTTCGAAGCCATAAGCAATCTCAATGAGCTTTGGTTCTGAGAATCTCATTCCTCCAAAGCTAATCCCAAACGGTACTCCTTCACTATCATATCCTGCGGGAACATTGATCCCTGGATACCCTCCAATGGCAAGGATTGGACTCAATGTCGGACCAAGTGTCACTAACGCATCTAACTTCTTCTCTTTCATTACCTTTTCGATTCCATTCCTTGAAAAACTTTCCAATTTCAGCAATGCTGCTTTTTCTTTATCACTCATTCCATTGGTCGCTTCTGCTGCAAGGAAGAGCTCTTGTCCCCATTCTTTAATCTTTTCCTGTCATTTTTTACAATACATATTGACTTACATTCCATTCAGATACCACGTTACAAGGTGAATTTAATGTTAAAGCTTACTGGTACCTTTTTATCGTATTTATTGTTAAAGGCAATAACGTCTGCTAGAGACCGGACTGGTGATTTCACAAGCTCTTTAAGATATGCGTTAAGAGTGATCTTGAACTCAGCCAAAAGTGCTATCTCTTCACCGCTACTAGTCCAATCCATAATGATGTCCATGTTTGGTATCGTTAAATTTTCAATGACAATGGCTCCTTCTTGTCTTCATCCAAGAAACACAGAGCTATAGTTAGATATTTTTGTGTTCTTGATTGGTTTCATTTTGATTGATCGAATCAACTTATAACGAAGTTAACCTTAGTGTTTTGATATCATGATCAAGGAGAGAAGGCATTACAATGCCTAGTCTCTTACCCTTGAGGCCACTAGCTCTTAGAAACTGCTTATAACCGCCTTCGGGTATGTACTCAGAAGCGGTCTTCGTGGCCTCGTCTAATGGATCATATCCGACAATAGCATCAAGTAGATGAACAGAATCCGAAACTGTCCTACACATCGGCCTAACATTTGCAAACACACAAGAAACATATAGAAACTTGACAAGAATGGTACAAAATCAGATAATTAGTAAGAAGTGGGGTGGGTGCTCTTAGTCTCACCCAACACTGTCCTGTCTCAAGGAGATAGGGATCACCCCGGCTCGGCTCGTGAGCCCAACACTCGGTTTAATCCCGACCACAGAGTTGGAACTCGACGGATAAAGAATGGAACCATCAGTTTCAGTCCCTAGTGACACAGCCACAAGATTGGCTGCTACAGATATAGCTGATCCACTACTTGACCCAGACGGAGGTGCTGATAGAACATATGGATTCTGCAGCATTTCAAGATTTTCTTGAATCACTTTTTGTAAGCATTTCTATACTTGACCAAATATTAGATACAGAAATGAAGAAACTGACCTTTCCTTGGAGACCACGTGCGCTCCAAGCACTTGGGATGATATTAGATCGGAAATAAGCCCATTCACTTAAACTGGCTTTCCCCAAGATCACAGCACCAGAGTTTCTGAGTCTCTTGACAACACCCGCGTCTCGAGGCACGACAGAACCAAGCAAAGCATAAGAACCAGCTGTGGTGTTAAGCTTGTCTTTGGTGGATATGTTGTCTTTGAGCAGAACCGGAACACCGTGCAAGATGGGAAGCTTAGTGAGGCCTTTGAGCTCTCGTTCTTTGTCTGCTAACTCTGCTTCATGTAAGGCATCTGGATTCGTCTCGATGACTCCGTGGAGCAACGGATTGAGTTTAGAGATTGCTTCGAGATAGAACTCAACGAGCTGTTTTGATGTCAGTCTTTTCTCCTTGTAAGCAAGTCTGATGTCATCAACAGTGGCTTCTTGGATCGAGAATGTTGAGGTGGTCTTTGTGAGAGAGTGAGACTCAGATTGCGTAAGAAGAAGAAGAAGAAAAGATGATGAGAAGATGAAACGCAGAGCATCCATGCTTAGCATAAGGAGGAGAAAATGGGTCAACGCCAGTCGTCGTCTATCGTCTCCTTCTCACAGATTTGTTATTAATCTAAGTATTTAGATGATTTTTGTATGGATTTTTTTCCCTCTGTGTGTGTTACTGTAATGGATTATGGACTTATGGTGATTAAAAATCTACATAAAACCTATATCTATTACATTAAAACAAAAGTCTAATATCGATTACATTAAACTGTGTTAATTACTGTAATGGATTATGGATTTTGCACCAACGTGTATAATATAGTTACATTTACCGCATGCTTGATATTTTGCGGTGCTTTTGTCTCACTCAGCATACGTCCATAGACAAAGACTTATAAATCAAACAAATTCGTTTTTCACCACGAAACTGAGAGAGAAAATTAATCATTTGCTGCCAAGTTTCCTTTAAAAGTATAATCCATATATATTTAAAGATAATGGGGCTATATATCTATGACATTCACCCAAATAAATATCTAAAAATCTATACGGGACAATAAGAGTACTGGATGCTAGAGTCTCTTTCGGTGGATGTTTGTAATGACCAATGCCAAAAAAACTAATATATAAAGGCAAGGGGCACGTGGACGTTATCCTAGATTTGTGAATAAATGGGTGTGAAAGCATTACTGAATCGTAAAAAGGGTCCAATGGTCACAAATGTTTCAACAATTAGCTCCTACCCGTATTTTGGATATTCCTTATATTCAGTATGGGGCTTGTAAATATTCCTATTTTTTAAAAAATAATGTCAAAGTCCAATAGACAAAAGAATCTGACTATACTTTTCTTAATTTAACGAAAGAAAAAAATGGATCGAGAATGTTGAGGTGGTCTTGGTGAGAGAGTGAGACTCAGATTGCGTAAAAAGAAGAAGAAGAAAAGATGATGAGAAGATGAAACGCAGAG
>KE155525.1:166691-179959 GCA_000411075.1 Sisymbrium irio
TACAATTTACACCAAATAAATTGATCTGAATTAAAAGTAATGTATTGCATCTGAATTTAGAATAAATAAAATTTTTAAAAAATCTAAGAGTATTGAATAGACAAAAAAAAAATAAAAGACAAAAGATTTAATATATTTTAAATTTAGAAATTAACATAAATTTTAACTCATTAAGTTAAAAAAAAAATGAAAATTTATAAAAAATAAAAGTTTGGAGGACACATAATGTAAAAAAAAAAGTGTTAAATAGTTTTATATAGTAAATTTTAAATTTTGAAATTACTATAAATTTTAAGTCATTAAATGTAAAATTGAAAATGAAGAGAGAAATTAAAAAAAATTAAATTTTGGAGGACCTAAAAAGCAAAAAAAAAGTGTTAAATATAAGGAAGAAATATGTCAATTTCTCATAGCTTATACCATATATTTTAAATTTAGAAATTAACATAAATTTATGTATGAAATTTTGGAGGTCTTCTAATGTAAAAAAAAAGAATGCTAAATAGTTGTAAAGTAAATTTTAAATTTTGAAATTAATATAAATTTTAAGTTATTAAGTGTTAAGTTGAAAATGAAGAGAAAAATTAAATTTTTTAAATTTTAGAAGACCTAAAAGCGAGAAAAGTGTTAAATATAGGGACACATGTCATCTCCTCAGAGCTTCCATGGAGAGAACCTCACTTTATTATAAGATATTTTGTTTGTTCACATATATGCATTTCTATACTAATTGAACTGTTGTTTATGAATTATAATTTATACTAAATAAATTGATATGAATTAAAAGTAATGTATTGCATCTGAAGTTAGAATAAATAAAAATTTTAAAAAATCTAAGAGTATTGAATAGACAAAAAAAAGAGACAGAAGATTTAGTATATTTTAAATTTAGAAATTAACATAAATTTTAACTCATTAAGTTAAAAAATAAAAAAAAAATGAAAATTTATAAAAAATGAAATTTTAGAGGACACATAATGTAAAAAAATAGTGTTAAATAGTTTTATATAGTAAATTTTAAATTTTGAAATTACTATAAATTTTAAGTCATTAAGTGTAAAATTGAAAATGAAGAGAGAAATTAAAAAAATTTAAAATTTGGAGGACCTAAAAAGCAAAAAAAAAAGTGTTAAATATAAGGAAGAAATATGTCAATTCCTCATAGCTTATACCATATATTTTAAATTTAGAAATTAACATAAATTTATGTATGAAATTTTGGAGGTCTTCTAATGTAAGAAAAAAGAATGCTAAATAGTTGTATAGTAAATTTTAAATTTTGAAATTAATATAAATTTTAAGTTATTAAGTGTTAAGTTGAAAATGAAGAGAAAAATTAAAAAAATTTAAATTTTAGAGGACCTAAAAGCGAGAAATGTGTTAAATATAGGGACACATGACACCTCCTCAAAACTTTCATTGAGAGAACCTTATTTTATTATATAAGATTTCAATAAATCTACCATTACATCCAAATAAGTCTACCGTGCAACACATTCTTTCATTAATGACATAATTGTAGTTTGTTCATCTTTTTTGTTCTAGGGTTTTCGACGTACAATTTTTTCCTCTAGCCACCACCGTCTATTATCACATAAGTCTACTATTAAAAACCAAAATAAGTATTCATCAAACAAAAAATAACAAAATAAATTTGCCATCAAACACAAACTTTAGCAAACTCAAAATGCTATCCGCTGGAACTAAAATTTTTTTTGATAACTAACTTACTTACCCCAACTATCTTTCGATGGCCGCCGGAAACTGCTAAACGAGTCACCATTCAAAATCCTAGCCGCCGAAACCTGCAAAACAAGTCACGAAATCAAGTTGAGAGGCGAAGGAGGAGAGAAGAGGAGAAGANTCATCTTTTTCGTTCTAGGGTTTTCGACATGCAGTTTTTTCCTCCAGCCACCACCATCTATTATCATATAAGTCTACCATATCATCAAACAAAATAAATTTGCCATCAAACACAAACTTTAGCAAACTCAAAATGCTAGCCGCTGGAACTAAAAATCTTTTTGATAACTAGCTTACTTACCCTAACTCTCTTTCGATGGCCGCCGGAAATTGCTAAACAAGTCACCATTCAAAATCCTAGCCGCCGAAACCTGCAAAACAAGTCACGAAATCAAGTTGAGAGGCGAAGGAGGAGAGAAGAGGAGAAGAGGAGAAGAAGAGAGAAGAGAAGAAAAGACGAGGAGAGAAGAAGAAGAGAGAAGACGAGTAGAGAAGAAGAAGAAGAGAGAAGACAAGGAAAAGGATGACTCACCTCATTGCCACCATCGAGGAGAGAAGAGGAGAACGAATCGCAGCCACCGTCGAGGAGAGAAGAGGAGAACAAATCGCCGCCGGAGACAGGAGAAGGAGGACTTGTGTCATGGAGAGAAGAGCAGAACGAATCGCCATTGGAGACATGAGAAGGAGGACGTGACCATCAACGAGAGAAAAGAGATGAATCGCATTTTAGGGTTTAAAACTTTTGAACCAAAATAAAATGAATTTTGGTTCCTAATTTTTTTAAGATATTGTAAAACTTTATTTCGTTTTCGATTATTGTTTTTATGTTTATAAGAACAGTTTTTTTCAATGGTAAACTTACAACAAGAAAAAAACATAAGTTTTTATGTGTCTTTCAACACCCATACCCAATTACCCCATACTCAATTGTGAAATTACTTTAACAATTTCCCTACTAACTAGCATTGTAGCAATATTTTCTTCAAAATATCGAATGAGACTTCTGAACTTAATCATACAAAAAATCTAAAAACCTAAAAATCCCTATCGGAACGTCCACTTTACTTCTATCCTTTTTTTAATTTTATATATTTTTTGGATTTTATAGGCCGGTGAATTACATATACCTTAGTTCAGTTTTGGTGTCAAGAGACAAAACACCGACCGAAGAGGCACATTTATTTCACTCAGATCCCTAGAGACTTCTTCTATAAGCTCAGATTTCTGCCCTAATGGTTAGCTTTTTAGCTTTAAACGTCAAGAGAATTCTCTTGGCAAAAGATCGAACAATCTATAGTGATAATGTGTCATGTCCGTTATAATTCAAGTCTACAAATACTTGTACACAACACATTTTTTCTTCAAATCAGCAACGTAACTTCGCTGAATACAATTACAAGTGCCTAGCTCAAGCTTTGAACTTAGGTGGCTTCCTAATGAGAGTTGCTTGTTCGAAGCCATAAGCAATCTCAATGAGCTTTGGCTCTGAGAATCTCAATCCTCCAAAGGTAATCCCAAATGGAACCCCTTCACTATCATATCCTGCTGGGACATTGATTCCTGGATACCCACCAATGGCGAGGACAGAACTCAACGCTGAATCAAGTGTCACTATTGCATCTAAATTCTTCTCTTTCATTAGCTTTTCGATTCCATTTCTTGAAAAGTTTTTCATTTCCAGCAACGCTGCTTTTTCTTTTTTACCCATTCCATTGGTGGCTTGTGCTGCAAGGAAGGTATCTTGTCCCCATTCTTTATTATTTTCCTGACATTTTTGACAGTTATTGACTAACGTTCCGTTCAGACACCACGATCAAAAGGTGATCAATTCATTTTAAAAGCTTACTGTACCTTTTCATCGAATCTATTGTTGAAGTCAATAACGTCTGCTAAGGACCGGACTGGTGATTTCACAAGCTCTTTAAGATAGGCGTTAAGAGAGATCTTGAACTCAGCCAAAAGTGCTATCCCTTCACCGCTACTAGCAAAATCCATCTCCAAATCTTCAATGACAATGGCTTCTTTTTGTCTTGATCCAAGATAAAAAAGAGCTATAGTTAGATATGGTTGTGTTCTTGATTGGTTTCATTTTGATTGACCGAATCAACTTATAACGAATTTACCTTAGTGTTTCGATGTGATGAACAAGACGAGGATCATTGACTACAATGCCTAATCTCTTACCCTTGAGGCCACTAGCTCTCAGAAACTGCTTATAACCGCCTTGGGGTATGTACTTCGAAGCGGTCTTCGTGGCCTTGTCCAATGGATCATAACCGACAATAGCATCAAGAAGATGAACAGAATCCGAAACTATCCTACACATCGGCCTAACATTTGCAAACATATAGAAACTTGACAAAAATGGTACAAAAATCAAATAGTTAGTAAGAAGTGAATGTGTGTGCTCTTAATTAGTCTCACCCAACAGTGTCCTGTCTCAAGGAGATAGGGACCACACCGGCTCGGCTCGTGAGCCCCACAGTCGGTTTAATCCCGACCACAGAGTTGTAACTCGATGGAGAAAGAATGGAACCATCAGTTTCAGTCCCTAGTGACAAGGCCACAAGATTGGCTGCTACAGATATAGCTGATCCACTACTTGACCCAGACGGATCTGCTGATAGAACATATGGATTCTGCAGCATTTCAAGATTTTCTTGAATCACTTTTTGTAAGCATNNATAGAACATATGGATTCTGCAGCATTTCAAGATTTTCTTGAATCACTTTTTGTAAGCATATCTATACTTGACCAAATATTAGATAGAGAAATGAAGAAACTGACCTTTCCTTGGAGGCCACGCGCGCTCCAACCATTTGGGATGAGAGATCGGAAATTAGCCCATTCGCTTAAACTGGCTTTCCCCAAGATCACAGCACCAGATGTTCTGAGTCTCTTGACAACACCCGCGTCTCGAGGCACGACGGAACCAAGCAAAGCAAACGAACCAGCTGTCGTGTTAAGCTTGTCTTTGGTGGCTATGTTGTCCTTGAGGAGAACCGGAACACCGTGCAACATGGGAAGCTTAGTGACGCCTTTGAGCTCGCGTTCTCTGTCTGCTAACTCTGCTTCATGTAAGGCATCTGGATTCGTCTCGATGACTCCGTGAAGCAACGGATTGAGTTTGGTGATTGCTTGGAGATACAACTCAACTAGCTTTTTTGATGTCAGTCTTTTCTCCTTGAAAGCAAGTCTGATGCCATCAACAGTAGCTTCTTGGATAGAGAATGTTGAGGTGGTCTTGGCGAGAGAGTGAGACTCAGATTGCGTAAGAAGAGTTTGAGGAAGAAGAAGAAGAAGAAGAAAAGATGATGAGAAGATGAAACGCAGAGTAACCATGCTCAGCGGAAGAATGAGAAAATGAGTCAACGCCAAGTCGTCTATCGTCCGCCTCTTTCTCACAGATCTATGTTTGATTAGCGATAATAATCTAAAACTATATATATTCTTTTCATCAATATTTAAATTTACATTTTATTCCGCGTATGGCGCGGATTACTACCTAATCTTTAAATATTAAATGATTTTTATATAGATATTGTTTCCCTCGTCGTGTGTCTTTAATGACGGAGTCAGTAGAAAGATTTAACATTTTATATAATAAAATATGGTTTTTTTTTAGAGTTTTAAAAATATGTCACATGTCTTTTTTTTTATTGGGTTACATTATGTTTTTTGTTTTATTAGATCACAAATCTGATTTTACTATTAAATTTTATTTTATAGTCCTTACTTTCTCATTTTATTGGACTATATTATTTTTCATTTAATGAGCCACAAATCTAATTTTACTATTGAATTTTATTTTTTAACCCTTATTTTCTCATTTTATTGGACTACATTATTTTTCATTTTTAAAATATTTCATTCATTTTTTCTATATTTCGGTTAAATTAAAATAAGAAAAAAATTGATTTGATTTTTTTTATTTGTTTATATTTTATTTTATATAATTGTGCCTAAATATAATATTTATTTTTATGAAAGAAAATATTAAAAAATAAAATTGAAAAATTATTATGTGCACTGATGCACGGATCCGAGTTTAGTTTTATTTTAAAATAAAATACATTTTTTTACAGTTCTACTTTTTATATTTTTTAATATTATGGAATGAAAAAACCTATGATGGAGTGAGTTGCTTTAACACATGCTGCCCCATCGCACCAAGTTCGATTGATCAGACCCAAATCCGCATGACTTATATAAAAACATTTCCTTAAGAAATATAATTTATTCAGATTCTGAAATATATTTCTTTTTTTAATATAACTTATTTATAAATAAATAAAAAATTTCTAAAAAATAATTTAATTTCAATTAGATGTCTTATATAATCTAAAATGATAATTATTTTTAAAGTAAAAAAGTATAAAGTATATATAAATTACATAAACATAAAAAACTAGATATGGAAAGAAAAATATAAAACATAACATAGTGACAGCGATGGCGACGAAACCCTAGGCTTACGATGAAGAGGATTGGATGGGATCCGGGAATCGGGATTTCTTGCTGGTATGGCCAAGGAGCTAATTTTTCGGATGAGCATGGAGAGTTATGGCGAAGGATTCGCGATCTGCAAAATTGGACAACGAAGGTGAAGTGGAGATTGACTGGGATCCTGGGAGTACTCATCGTTTCAATTTTGGATTTGGTTAGACGAGAGACCAAGGGGATATGGAAACAGAAGATTCGATCATACATCATTCATGGTAAGATCTCGGTTTTCTTCAAAACACGATCTATCAAAATTAGTGTTAATGAGGATCTACGAATCCAACGGATTAATGCCGGTAGGAAAACAGAATCGGAATCTTGGTGTATGATCTATATTTGGGGTCTGAAGGAAAGTTTTGAGATTGGTCTCTCTCGATTACGGATCAATTATAATCAAAAGGCGTTTAATATCTACAATCTCATATGGAAGGATTTAATGGGGAGTTTCTGCTATATAAGCAAGAGTAGCGAATTGGAAATAATTATTCACTCGATTCTCATCTACTCAAATTCCAATTCGGTTCTTACATTTTATTTGGTGAATATGTCTCAGGGAAACTTGATTGGAAAAATGGGAGAGGTTTTAACGGGCGAGGGGCGTAAGAGAATGAAGATCTCCGTTCCGCATTTTGACAACTCCGATCTGATCAAGAGTTACTCAAGAACTCTAATTGGGCGATGCTTCAACCCGGATAAGCAGAAGATAGAAGCTCCACTGGTGATGTTGCCGAAAATATGGAAGGTAGAAGAAAGGGTTTTGGGTGCAAACCTAGGCATGGGTAAATTTCAGTTTCACTTTGACACTGAGGAGGACTTAGAGTCGGTCTTGGAGATGCAACCATACCATTTCGACTACTGGATGGTGGCGGTGGCAAGATGGCAGCCAAGGATGTCATGTAGCTTCCCATCTGAGGTTCCGTTTTGGATCAAAATAGATGGCCTTCCTACGGAATTCTGGTCTACTGAAGTCTTTCAAAGAATTGGAGATGCACTTGGAGAAACAACAGACGTAGACTTAGACTATGGGAAAATAAGGGTGCTCTTAGATGGCTTAAAAGACCTATGCTTTGACACTACGTTGGAGTTCAAAGGAGGGGAATTCTATGAGGAAGAGGAGGTTTTGGTAAAGCTCAAATATGAGAAGCTATTCGGGTTTTGTAAAGTCTCCTTCAGCTTGACGCATGATGAGGAAAATTGTCCTTCTAATCCAAGAAGAGTTAAGAAGGAAGGGCTATACGAGGAAGGGAGGAGCAAGAATGAGGATAGGGCCAGAAGTTACAGTGGGGTGGTGATCCATGAGGCGGAGGGGCAAAGAAGAAAGAAACAACGTAGCTATAATGGCAAAGGAAATGGCAAGATGGATGAAGAGCAAGATCCAAAATGGGTGAGAGTCTCAGAGCGGGGAAGCAAACGTCAATCATCCTACAGAAGCAGCAGTCGGGGTGAAGAAAGCAGTTCTCGGTACCACAGCTCTCATGTGGAACATAGTTGTCATACACATCATGAGGACAGAGACCGAAGGGGAAATGTCTCAAGAGAACGTAAGACTTTGGTGGTGGAGGAAAAACAAGAGCAAAGTGAGGAAGGTGAGATTCAGAACATTGACAACGTAGAGATGGCCCCTCCGAAGGAGGAAGAAGGAAGACTCACAGGACTTCAGCAGGAGCCTCGACAGCATAGCCAGGAGGAAAGGATCAATGCGTCAGAGGTAAGTTCTGCAAACACTGGAATTAGTTTAAAGATAGGAAGCCGTTTAGAGGATATGAATGTTAGTATTCCGGTAATTGTGGATCCAAAGACGGTCGATCGAAATTTGGATAGTGTGGACATTGATGTTGTAGAATTGGATTTAAATGAGAATGGGAATGAAAATATGGATGTTCGAGTGGAAAAAGAGGAACATGCTCAGGTATTCATGAATGACGAAACACGGGATATGGAGATTCAAGGAAAAGAGGCGGATACTGGGGAGGGAGATGGTGCTCAGAAGGAGATAGAAAGTGGCGAGATTGCGGAAAAAGGTGAAGAAAGGAAAAAAGGGACTCGCAGAACCATCGGGAAGCCACCGGTAATGGTTGGCACTACAAAACGACGGCTGGTCCAGGCTGTCATGTCTCCAAGAAAGACTGGACAGGGGAAGAGTGGAAGATGAGTGGGAGAGAACTCAAAGATTCAAGATGATAAGGGTGCCTCAAACCTGAAGATCTACAAAAAAACAGGTGAAAATGATGACTAAACAAAATGATGGAAACGAAGATCAGGGTTATGTATGGTGGCTTGATGGTTGGCAATTTATTTTTACAATAAGCTTGTTGAACATGTATTTCGTGGTTTTATTTCTTTATCATTGGTTATGTATAAGTTTGATGGTTTTGGCTTTAAGTGGTTTTTTAATCGAGAGGTTTGTTTCTTTAGAACCACTTATGTATTTTACACTGGTTGTCTTGTTAGCCTTTCGGTTATCGAGTGGGAAAGACTGGAATTGGAATACATTGATATCGGGTCTGTGGCTTTACGGTCAAACATGGATATGCAGAAATCATGCTTTGTGGTCTCTTCAAACCAAGGAAAAGCACAACAAAGGCTCGGGCAATATGTGAGACAAGTGGGACAGGTTCAGCGCTGGACACAAATTGAAAGGGGAAAAAATGTTAATTTGTTAACATTTGGGTCACATAACCAAGATTCCACATCGGGATGCAAGGAATTTAGTTCAGGTATCAAGAGGCTAAAGATTAAAATTTATGTTTTTACACAGCACGGTACATTGGAAGGAAGTACATTAACATGAGGAATCACTTGGGAGTATAACACAATAGTTGGAATTCAAAATTTGGGTTTGGGTGGACTACAACTAAGGGTATCATTAAATCCATACTTTATGATTCTTAGGAGGAACCAACATAATTTTATTAGTGAAAGTCTTAAGCTGGAATTGTAGAGGGATAGGCAGTAAATGGACAATAAGCTATTTACGGGAGATATGGTACAAACATAAACCGGATTTCCTTTTTTTATCTGAAACGAAGCAACAAAAGCAATTTGTACAAGATTTTCAGGGGCATTTTGGATATGACAAACTGGTCACGGTGGATCCTATTGGTAAGAGTGGAGGTCTGGCACTTTTCTATAATAATGAATTCCAAGCAAAGATCTTGTATTCAAGTAATAGAATGATTGATGTCGAGGGGAGGCAATGGGAAAACAAATTTTCTTGACATTTGTGTATGGGGAATGAGTCCAATGACTTAGAGAGCAAGTTTGGGAAAGATTGACAAGATATGGACTGGCAAGATCTGAATCATGGTTTATAATTGGTGACTTGAATGAAATTACTGGGAATCATGAGAAAGAGGGAGGACCTATGAGAAATGCAGACACTTTTATCCCATTTAATAATATGATTCGGAATAGTGGACTTATAGAGTTTCAGGCCAGAGGGAATAAAATGTCTTGGCAAGGCAGACGGGGAAAAGGCGCAGGAGTGATGACAATACGGTGTAGATTAGATAGAGCCCTGGCAAATGAAGAATGACACACACTTTTTCCATGTTCATATACGGAATATTTAGGGATGATAGCCTCGGACCACCGGCCAGTGGTAGCATATTTGGAAGACAAAATAGTAAAACGGAAGAGTCAATTCAGATTTGACAAAAGATGGATAGGACAGGAGGGACTTCTGGAATCTATTGCTGCTGGATGGACGGATGGTCCTTCTGGGAAAACAAGAGCTTTTGCAGCAAAAATAAGTAATTGTAGACATGCAATAGCCACATGGAGGAAGAACAATCCTCCATACGGAAAAGATAAGATTAAACATTTACAACAAGCTTTAGAGGAGGTTCAAACGGATGATTTCAGATCGCAAGAAGAAATTGTGGAGATATCCAGAAAACTAGAGGAAGCCTATAAGGATGAGGAGGCATATTGGTTTCAGAAAAGTCGAAATATGTGGTACTTTTCTGGAGACCTCAATACAGGGTTTTACCACGCATTGACAAAGCAGAGGAGAGTATGGAATAAAATAATTGGATTATACGACACGAATGGAAATTGGATTACAGAGGATTTGGGGGTGGAAAAAGTAGCTGTTGACTACTTCACCGATTTTTTCAGTTCCTCTTCTCCGACGGAGTTAGAGGATTTTTGGGCTGAGGTACCATCGACAATTACTTCCCAGATGAATATCAGATTGCTAAGGGTAGCATCAGAGGATGATGTAAAGCATGCTTTGTTTATGATGCACCCAGAAAAGGCTCCAGGACCAGATGGAATGACAGCTTTGTTTTTTCAGCATTCTTGGAATATCATTAAGGATGATGTAGTAGATATGGTAAATTGTTTTATATCCTCAGGGGTTTTGGATCCAAGTTTGAATACTACTAACATTTGTATGATCCCAAAAACGGAACGACCCACAAGTATGACAGAGCTCAGACCAATCAGTCTGTGCAATGTGGGATACAAGATAATATTAAAAGTTTTGTGCCAAAGATTGAAGGGGTGTCTCCCTACATTGGTTTCAGATACCCAATCAGCCTTTGTATCAGGGAGGCTGATATCTGATAATATCCTTATTACTCAGGAAATGTTTCATGGACTCCGGACAAATAAAGCGTGTCAGGGTAAATTTATGGCTATTAAAACAGATATGAGTAAAGCATATGACCGGGTGGAATGGGAATTTATATATGCACTCCTTACTCGGATGGGATTTGATTCACACTGGATCAAACTAATGGCAGAATGTATTTCGTCGGTTCAATACAAGGTTCTGATTAACGGTCAACCGAGGGGCCATATTACTCCAAAAAGAGGATTACGACAGGGGGATCCTTTATCACCATATCTTTTCATTCTATGTACAGAAGCTCTCATTGCAAATATTAAAAAGGCGGAGAAGAAAAAACAACTAACAGGGATAAAAGTTGCCAGAGCATGTCCCCTGATATCTCATCTGCTCTTCGCGGACGATAGCCTATTTTTCTGCAGGGCTAGGAAGGAGGAATGCAATACTATCCTAAGGATCCTGAAGGAATATGAGAAAGTATCAGGTCAACTCATCAGTTTTCAAAAATCATCAATTCAATTTGGCCACACAGTTGATGATTCATGCAGGCAGGAGATGAGGGATATTCTGCACATTCAAAATCTGGATGGCATGGGATCATATTTGGGGCTCCCGGAAAATATGGGAGGTTCCAAGGTACAAGTGTTTAGTTTTCTTCAAAATAAGATCAATACCAGGATAAATGGATGGTCATTCCGATACTTTACAAAAGGGGGAAAAGAAGTGGTTATCAAATCAGTGATTACAGCATTACCAAATCATGTGATGTCGTGTTATCGACTGCCTAAGACAACTATCAGGAAATTAACAAGCGCGGTGGCACAATTTTGGTGGAGTACAGGAGCTAATCCATGGGGCTTGCATTGGTAATCTTGGGATAAGGTCTGTGTGGATAAGGAGGGAGGAGGTTTGGGTTTTAAGGACATGATGGATGTTAATACAGCTATGTTGGGAAAACAACTATGGAGGTTGATAGAGAAGCCTGAGGCGTTATTCTCTAGAGTATTCAAAGGAAGGTACTATAGGCATACCTCACCCCTGGAACCGAATCGTTCATACTCTCCGTCATGGCGGAGTATTATTTCAGCTAGATCTCTGGTAAGCAAAGTACTAATTCAACGGGTGGGAAATGGATCTTCTATATCAGTCTGGAATGATCCATGGCTCCCAACCACTCGCCCGAGACCAACAAACAAAAAAAACTTTCACTTATACCATGATCTCACAGTGGATGCTCTCATTGATCCAGTGTTGAGAAAATGGAACTCACAGATACTTCACACCTTAGTGGATCCCGATGATATAAAAATCATTGAAAGTATTCCACTGAGCAAAAGGCAGATGACGGATAAATTTGGGTGGCACTTTACACATAATGGTAAATATACGGTAAAATCAAGTTATCAGGTAGAACGGATCTACCTGGATCACTTAAATTCTCAAATCACGTTTGGACCCACAGTGGATGCATTAAAAGCTTATTGTTGGAAATTTAAATGTCCACCAAAAATGAAACATTTTCTATGGCAAATAATATCATGGGGTATTGCGGTTAGGAAAAATTTAAAGGATAGGGGTGTGCAAGGGGATATTAGTTGTGCTAGATGTGGAGCAGAAGAGGAAACAATAAACCATGTGTTCTTTGAATGTCCTCCGGCCAGACAAGCATGGGCGCTCTCAAAAATACCATCGAACCCAGAAGTTTTCCCCAAAAAGGCTTTATTCACAAATATGGATCATTTATTCTGGAGGGTGACACCGAAAATGGACGACCATCACTTTATTTGGATCCTTTGGTATATCTGGAAAGGTCGGAATAATAAGTTGTTTAGTAATCTGGATATTGAACCAAGGGACATCCTACAACGGGCAGAAACGGAAGCACTTTTATGGCGAGAGGCACAAACTCAAAAGGTGGCAAGTGAACGTTTGCAGGGCGAAATGGCAACATTACCGGCAATTTCTGGGAGATGGTGTTTTGTGGATGGATCCTGGAAGGACTCTGATCCTTTCTCTGGCCAAGGCTGGTACAGTACTTTACCAGGATTTGAGGGATTAATGGGGGCAAGAAATACTAGACCTGCTATCTCATCACTACACGCGGAAATGGAAGCATTACTCTGGGGTATGGAATGTATGAGGAATTTAATACTGTACCAGGTTACATTTGCAACGGATTACTCTCAACTGGTGAAGATAGTGTCGGAACCAGAGGAATGGCCAGTTTTTGCAAGATATTTAGAAGATATAAAAAGCCTGAGGGAACACTTTCACAGCTCCGAGATCATTCACGTCCCACGAACGCAAAATATAAGAGCGGATAAGCTAGCACGAAGTGCAAGAATTCAGCAATCTTATGTTGTTCATGATGATACAGAGCTACCGGTTTGGTTAACATAGTCGATATGAGTCTGTTTATTTGATGACAAAAAAAAACATATATATATA
>KE155525.1:199106-209419 GCA_000411075.1 Sisymbrium irio
AGATTTTGGTTTTTGATCTTGAAGTAGATTTTAGATTTTGTAAAAATTGAATGGTAATATTTTAGTTTCTGGCTTTTGGCTATACAAAAAAAATATATATATATATATATTGTTTAGATGTTATATATAATTTTTAATATATATATATATATATTATGGCTAATCATATGTTATTATTATTTTTAATTTTAGAGTTAAAGTTATTTAAAATATATTAATCAGTAAATATTTTTTCCAAAAAAAATTATACAAAAAATTATCAATAAAAGTAAACATATATTTATTTAATAAGATTATTTTATAAGGAAAATATGATCTATTAATTTTCTTAAGGTCAAAATTGACTTAGAGAACACATATATATTTTTGATAACATTATTAGAAAATAAAATCACATAATTATTTTATAAAATTATTTTAAAAATAAAATTAGATATAAACAAAATTATTGTGTCTCCCATAAAGATACAAAAATTGCATTACGAATCCCTTCGATATATTGCACATGAGTGTTATTGTGTTCGTCCTCTTCATCTAAATCTGAATCTTTATCAGCTACTTCATTAGTTATATGGTCTGAATCGTAATCAATATCTTGTAACTTTAATAACCTGATAGATTATCTAGCGCCATTGTTGCTGCAATAACTCTACATTACACGTGTATGTTGTACATTGGCTTCTCCCTTAAAATTCTCTATTATTCCTTCCACACACCAAAAGTCTGTTCCATAGATCCTAGTGAAGAATGTCTTTTGTTAAACATTTCTTTTTGGCTACTGGGTGGACTAGCTCCATCATATTGGCTAGAATGATATATTTCTCCTCGATATGGATTAAGAAATCCAGGTCAAAGGGGATAACCAGAATCTCCCAACTAATATTTTCCAAAAGGTGCAGTTGAAAATTGATGTGGTCCTTTCATTGCTAGTGCTAAAACCTTTACAACATGAGCTGATCCCGAATACCAATATATGCATATGTAAAAAATATGTCCATATTGCATATAGCTAAAATATTCATTCGTGTCATTTTTTCTGTTCTAATATTTTTCCTAATCTTTTCCCGCAATAGTGACAGGAACATGTGTTCCATCGATAACACCAATAAATCTTTATAAATAAGGCCAAAAGTTTTTGTTGGACTGTAACCTGGCATGAGGGTTTTAGCAAGTGAACCGCCATTCTTTCGAGAGCATTCAACACTCATGGAATTTCCTGCTTATGGTTTCTTGTGAATGACCAAATATTTTTCTAACATACCTCTAAGTTGCATTTTGAGCACATATGTTGAGGAAGATTGCTACGTTTTCCTGGATGATTACATTATCAGTCTCTTTCAACTACTAATCCTCCTTAAATTTATCACATAATTGAATGTAAACCGATGGATACATCCTAATTATGTTATAGTATTGTTCTTTGTGACCATGAATTAGTTCATACACATATCTTTGACTGCATTCTGGATCTAGGTTCATTTGTTACCTTTGTATACTCATAGAGTAAAGATCCATGAATGATTCTCCAAAGTGAATGCTTCCATCTTCTGTTTCATTATCTTCAAACATTTCTGTAAAATACTTCTTTCTAACAAAAGAAATATATATATATTAAAAACATTAATATTACTGATGCATATAAATAACATAAAACAAGAAAATTAATTATTCAACACTAAACATAGGATAAAATTAAACTAAACATGAATTAAAATTAAACTAAAAATTTTCAAGTAGATTAATATTTTAGTTTGTTTATTCAGCTCCTCGGTTAATTCTAGTCATCCTCTCAAGATATCTAACTCTAGCATTATCATCAAATAGTGTGAGATAGACATGTGCATGTGACTCATTACTTTGAAGCACAGTCACCGCTCCCTAATATAATGAAGAGTCATATTGAAGACCAGGAAGTGTTAATAATGAGTTGATTGCACGTTCTAATTTTTTATCTTGGGTTCGTTCATAAATTTTGGTTCGCTTCATGTAGGCTTCATTCGTCACGAAGTCATATGAAACTTTCGACGTTCCCTGTTTACGTGCTGAAGATGAATTACGTGAAGTGTTTGCGTACACTCATTTAGAACTCTGATTGTAGGTATACATTGTTTCATTTTTGTTTCCTGAAGGCACATCTGAATCATCTTCTACATTCACTGGTTCGTGATCATTCTTACTAACTGTCTCAGACTCGGTATTGTGATTCACTCCAGAACCTGGATAGTAAGTATCCGTCATCAGTTGGAATGTGTTTGCTGCCAAAATTTCGATCCAATATATTGATGTCGTTAAGGGGATGTTTCTAGAGCTTTGCAGCATCAGGTATTTCCTATATTAAAAGTTCAAATATGAGTTTATTATAATTTTCTAATTAAAAAATATGATGAGATATAATGTTGAATACGATCATTCCACTATCAGTCTCCCATTTCAATATATTTGTGGTTTGATTGACTGTAACTCCAGTCTTACGATCCAGACGATGATAGAAATCATGCATTTTCTTGTTAGAATAAAATGTTTTTTTTATAATAACGAAAGCCATTTGGGATTTTGACATGTTGCTTCATGAAATGCGTTTCTAATTCTTTTTTTACTCTTTTTTAGAGGATCAGTACGCCAATGAATATTTTCCATCTCGGTTTCATATACTTCAAGAAAAGTATGAACATACCATCGTCCCATATTATCTTTCCCTTTAATAATAATATTGTATACACATAGTTAGTCAACTAAACTAACACACATAGAATAAAAAATATAGTAACTAAATAAATACAACTTTGTCATTTGGTGATTGTCTGTGATTTGTCATACCTATAGGATATAAGAAAATTAATATTTAGTTTAAAAAAGTAAATTGACTTTAATATAAGGTTTAAAGTAAAAATATTGATTAAAATATTATAAAATTATGTTTATCTAAAAAAGAAATAGTTTACCAAACAAAAATTTCAATAGCTTAACTTATAGAAAAAATAATTGTTTGTGAGATTTTGTGTGAAATGTTCCATGAACTAGTAGAAGTAGTTCTTATATAGTAGATGCTTGTCTAAAATTAGCATTCTATTAATTAGTGATTTGTTATAAAAAAAATATATATATGTTTTTTAAAAAAATAGTCACGTCATAACTGTTCAAAACCCAATAAAATATAGATTTTGATTTTTGACTAAAAAATAGTAAAAGAATTGAGAAAATCTGATTTTCCTAAAAAAATAGGGAATCTACTTTTTTTTAAAAAAATCTTAATTAGCTAAAAAATCTTAATTAGCTAAAATAGATTTAACAAAAAAAAAAGTTAAATCTACAATAAAATCTACAAATAATCAACCTCTTATGAAATACCCTATCCAAACCTATATAGATATCCGAACATCCATTCTACTTCTATCCATTTTTATTTTATACATCATGTGGATTTTATTAGGACCGGACATTCGGATATCTGATCGGGTTCGGATTGGATATTTTAGGTTTCAGATATTTCGGTTATGGCAAAATTGATACCGAACGGATAGTATTTAAACATTGGTTTGGGTTCGGTTTGGTATCTCTTGGATTCGGGTAATATCGGGTATACCCGAAATTAGGTCGGTTCCGGTTCGATACCGGTTTGGTTCTCATATTTTTTGTATCCAAATATAACCAAACTAAGAAAATGGTACCAAATTTAACTAACTTACCTGAAACCTAGTCCAGAAACTAGACTAAGATAACTACAAACTATTCCTATAATCACACTAATCCGAGAACAAAGAGAAGCTGCTACAGCACAAAGAGAGAAGAAAACTAAACCAACTAAAGAAACTCTTGCACTAAACAATCTTTAACCAAGAATTACACTAATTCGAGAACTTAAATACATAAATCCAGCATTCCATCTAATATACAACCACAACAAGAACAAAGTAAAACATAAAGAGAGAAGACAATAAGCAAAAAATATAGCATTTCATTTGATTAATACTCCAACATTCCAAGCAACAAACGAACTGAAATAGATTTTTAAAACTTGATATCAATTTGATATCGAGAGATAAGGAACTTGAGGAAAGAGTATATTTGATGTCGGATCAACTCGGGTAGCTTTCGGATCTCGGGTATTATCCGATATTATCTGGTATCCGAATGAGTTTTAAGTGTATATCCAAACAGATATTTTGAGGTATCGGATATAGATCCAAACCCAAATTTAAAATTTTTGGACCGGTACCGGATCAGATCTTCGGATCCAGATAATAAGCTTAGGCCTAGATTTTACAGTCCGGTGAATTTTCTTTTCACATACTCCTTAGTTCAGTTATCGTGTCAAGGGACAAAGCACTGATCGAAGAGGTACATTTAAATCACTTCGAATTTAAGATCCTCTAGAGACTTCTTCTATAAGCTCAGATTTGTTCCCTTAATTTTAGCTTTTAACGTCAAGAGATGGCAAAAGATCGAACAATCTATAGTTATAATGTGTCATGTACTTTATACTTCGAAGAAGTAACTCTCATTAGAGCCACCCAAGTTCAAAGCAATCTCAGTGAGCTTTAGCTCTGAGAATATCTCATCCTCCAAAGCAAATCCCAAACGGAACCCCTTCACTATCACATCCTGCTGGGACATTGATTCCTGGATACCCGTCAATGGCGAGGACAGAACTCAACTCTGATTTAAGTGTCACTATTGCATCTAATTTATTTCAGTTATTAAAGTGTAGAATTATTTGTATTGTTAAAAAAATGGAGTATCATTCAATTATTAAAGTTATTTGAAAGAAAAGTTAAGTTATATGTCATATTGTTTTCGAAAGTGGATAAAATAGGTGTTACAGTTATATCCAATATCCTAAAACGTTCTTTCACCAAGATTAATAATATAATTTTAAGGATAAACACGACTCATATGATAAGATTACCATTATGTTGAACGTGTACATGGTGGCTGCATGATCACAATTATGAAATCTCTGCAAAGTCTCGCATATCGAACCAACAACAATTTGATATATATATACGCCCGTAAGTTTCGTTTTGAAAACGTTAAATCAATCCTTCAAAAGCAGGCCCAAAAAACCAACAGCACCTACGTATATAATATACTTACATTTACCGCGTGCTTGATATTTTGCGGCGCTTTTGTCTCACTCAGCATATACGTCCATAGACAAAGACTTATAAATCAAACAAATTCGTTTTTCACCACGAAACTGAAAGAGAAAAATTAACAACTGTTTGCTGCCGAATTTTCTTTCAAAGTATAATCCGTAGATATTTAAAAATAATGGGGCTGGCTATATATCTATGACATTCACCCAAATAAATATCTAAAAATCTATACGGTACAATAAGAGTATTGGATGCTAGAGTCTCTTTCGGTGGATGTTTGTAATGACCAATGCCAAAAAAAACAAATAAATAAAGGGAGGGGCAAGTGGACGTTATCCTAAATTTGTGAATAAATGGGTGTGAATGCATTACTGAAGAACTAGCATCGTAAAAAGGTCCAATGGTCACAAATGTTTCAACAATTAGCTCCTACCCGTTTTTGGATATTCCTTAAAATACTCAGTATGGGGCTAGTAAGTATTCCTATCGTTTTAAAAATAGTGTCAAAGTCCAATAGACAAAAGAATCTGACTATACTTTTCTTAATTTAACAAAAGAAAAAAATGGGAACTATATGTTTTTTTTCCACTCGCCTCCGGGTGTATCAGTGTATGTAGAGTTGGTCTTAAAATTTTGGTGGTTTTTGTTATAACAATAACAATAATTTATTGGATTGATAATTATAAATAATAAAGAAATTTTATATCCACAAAATTTAGGGATATTAGAATAAAGAAGAAGTGAGAGAGAGATTTCTTTTCTTAATTGTAAATGTTTTGATATGAAGAGATGATTTATAATGAACGAAACCGTTCATATTTATAGAAGTAAAAAAGTGGCAGTTACTATGCGCATAGTGGCAGTGGACTTCAAAATTTTACTCGTTTACATTTCAAACCGTGGAAATGTACAACTGCGTAAGATAACCCTTGAATAAAACCATGGAAATTTTACGCGTGTACATTTCAAGAAAATCCAGTGGAAAAAATTATGGTAAGATAAAAAGAGTACAACTGTGTAAGCTCTCCCTTGAATAAGGTTATCTCAGAGGTCTTGTTGATGATGCATTCTAATGTTATGGACATGCTTCTTGAATGTAGTGGTGGGTAATGATTTCGTGAAAAGATCAGCTACATTGTCACACGATCAGACATATCTCACTTTAACTTCTTCATTCTTCTCGAGTTCTTGAATATATGTGAAGAGCTTCGGAGGTATGTGTTAAGTTCTGTCACTTTTGATATATCATTCCTTAGTCTGAGCAACGCATGCAGCATTGTCTTTATATAGGATAGTTGGCTCCCTATTTTCGTGAATTCCGCTGCTTGACCGGATGTGTTTGCTTATTGACCTTAGCCATACACATTCTCTACTTGCTTCATGGAGTGCAATGAGTTCAACATGATTTGAAGAAGTGGCCACCATGGTCTGTTTCTGAGAACACCAATATATAGTGGTGCCTCCGATCGTAAATACGTATCCTGTTTGTGATCGGGCTTTATGTGGATCTGATAAATATCATGCATCTGCAAAATCAACCATTTGATCTTTTGAATTTTTAGAATAAAATAAACCTAAATCGGTTGTCCTTTGAAGGTAACGAAAAACATGCTTAATTCCATTCCAATGCCTTTGCATAGGGGGCGAACTGAATCTTGCCAAAATATTAACTGCAAATGATATATCAGGTCGAGTACAATTTGCAAGGTACATTAATGCTCTGATTGCACTTAGATATGGTACTTCAAGACCAAGTATTTTTTCATTTTCCTCATGTGGTCTAAATGGATCACTTTTCAAATTAAGTGATCGAACGACCATAGGAGTACTAAGGGAAGTTACTTTATCCATGTTAAAGTGTTTTAATACTCTTTTGGTATATGTGCATTGATGCAAAAATATACCTTTTTGAGAATGCTTAACTTGTAAACCAAGAAAATAACTTGTCTGTCCGAGATCTTTCATCTCAAATTATCCTTTTAAATAATTTGATGATGCTTTCTGTATCTCTTCATCAGTTCCGATTATGTTTAGATCATCAACATATATTGTGATTATCACAAATCTAAATTCTATTTTCTTTACAAAAACACATGGGCATATATGATCATTTACATATCCTTCTTTTGTTAAGTGCTCACTGAGACGATTATACCACATACGTCAAGATTGCTTTAGCCCATATAATAATCTTTGCAACCTCCTTTGGTTTGAAACTCAATGCTACTGGCATTTTAAAACAATCAGGAATTCTCATATATATATCAGTATCTAATGATCCATATAAGTATGCCGTAATGACATCCGTAAGACGCATTTCTAAATTTTCATCAGCCGCTAGACTCATCAGGAATCTAAACGTGATTTCATCCATGACGGGAGAACATGTTTCCTCGTAGTCTATTCCAGGTATTTGTGAAAAATCTTGGGATACGAGACGAGCTTTAATATCTCATTATTTCATTTTTCTCATTTTGTTTCCGAACGATAACCCATTTATATCCAACAGGTCTCAAATCTTTAGGTGTGAGTACAACGAGTCCAAAAACCTCTCTTTTGTTAAGCGAATCAAGTTTGACTTGTATTGCATCTTTCCATTTTATCCAGTCATGTCGTTGACATTCATATACAGACTTTGGTTCTGGATCTTCGTTTTTCTCATTTATTTCTTATGACACAAGATATGAAAAAACATCATCGAGATCATATATTTCTTTTCTTTTCCATATCCTTTTATTATAGATGTAGTTGATAGAAATCTCATGATTTTCTTCTGATTCTTGATGCTTTACATTATCATGAATCTCATGATTTGCTTCCTCCAAAGTACTTTCTGCTATTTTGGGTTTTTCATACATTTCAACTTCCTTTTGTTTCTTAGGATTCTTATTTTTAGAACCAACGGGTCTACCACGCTTCAGGGGCATTTTAGATTCTCGTGTATCATCTGCTTGTCCTCGTTCCTGTGGCATTTCAATACGAGCAGGAGTATTCACAGCTGGTATATGTGACTTAGTTACCTTCTTGGTATCTGCAAATGCATCAAGAAGTTAATTTGCTATACTTTGCAAATGCATAATTTTTCGAACTTATAGTTCTGACTCTTTAATAGGAGGATCAAGGTGTAGTAAGGATGGTACAGTCCATTTGATTTCCTTTCCAACTTGTTTATTTTCTCCCCCAAAAACCGGGAACACTTTTTCATCAAAGTGACAATCGGCAAAACGTGCCGTAAATACATCACCAGTCTGCGGTTCTAGGTATCGTATAATTGATGGAGAGTCAAAACCAACATATATTCTCAACCTTCTTTGTGGACCCATCTTTATATGTTATGGTGGTGATACATGCACATATACTGCACAACCAAAGATTCTCAGATGGGAAATATTTGGTTCTCGACCAAATGCCAATTGAAGTGGAGAATACTTGTGGTAAGCACTTGGTCTTATCCGAATGAGTGCTTCTGCATGCAAAATAGCATGTCCCCATACAGATGTTGGAAGTTTTGATCTCATGATCAACGGTCTTGCAATTAATTGCAGACGCTTGATTAATGATTCGGCCAAACCATTTTGAGTATGAACATGAGACACAGAATGTTCAACTTCAATTCCCGTTACCATAAAATAATCATTGAATGCTTGGGATGTGAATTCACCAGCGTTGTCTAGTCTAACTCTTTTAATGGTATAATCAGGAAATTGAGCATGCATTTTGATTATCTGAGTTAGGAATCTTGCAAATGCTATATTTCGGGATGATAATAGACAAAGTGTGACCATCTACTGGATGTGTCAATTAATACCATAGAGTAGTGGAATGGTCCACATGGTAGATGTATTGGTCCACAAATATCGCCTTGAATTCTTTTAAGAAACTTTGGTGATTCTTTATCAATTTTGGTTGGTGATGGTCTTATGGTCAATTTTCCAAGAGAACATGCAGCACATGCCAATTTATTCACTGATATATCTCCTGAATTTTCAGTGAATGACCATATCAGTTTTTTATAATCTTGTGCATCATTTTCGTGCCTGGATGACCGAGGCGATCATGCCACAATTTGAAATTTTCTGGATTTCTTTTGATCACAAGATTTTATTTGATTGTATCTATATAAGTATGATGCAAACCGGATGGAAGTTTTAGAAATTTTTCCAATATATGTGTTTCGCCAAATTTATCAGAAGTTATATACATGACCTTCTTTCTATTCTCAGTTACAGACTGAGTATCATATCCTTGAAAATATATGTCTTTAAAACTCAACAAATTCATTTTATAATTCGGAGAGTACAAGGCATTCTCGATGGAAAATTTTATTCCATTTGGCAGCGTAAAGTTTACTTTGCCAATTCCTTCAATGAGGTATGCAGGCCCCGATATTGTATTGAAAATGATTTTTTTTTTGTTTTATATCAGAGAAGAATCCTTTTTGTCTCAGAATAGTGTGCGTTGTTCCACTTCTGGTATAAGAATTTCTCGAATCCCTTTCATGGGTATTGTTCCTTTTGTATTATGGTCCATTTTTCTTAATTAAGATAAATATCAATAAAGAGAAAGGAAAATTTATTCATGCAAGATAATTATACATTAGTGATTATAGAAAACAACATTATTTGTTTTAAAAACTGAAAATATAATAATTATACATGGCACTATTAGAGACTATTCAGCAGTCTCGTTACAAGCATCTCATTAACTCTCTTCAGGACTGATCTCAATCGAGTTCATTCATAAATTCTGTCGATTCAAGGTATGATGTACCCTCAAAATGTTCCGTGAGGTTCACTTTCTTTGATTTGCCTTTTAAGGATTCTTGGTACAACTTGCAAAGGTGTGGAGGGATATGGCATACACGGGACCAATGTCCTTTGGATCCACATCTGTAACACACTGTTTCAGGCTTCTGGGTGGAATCATCTTGTATTTCTTTTCCTTTAGGAATTTGTTCAGCTCGGATCCATTTATTAGATCCTCTCCCCCTTGAGTTGTATGGTCTCTCACGTCCGCGACTAAATCGACGACCACGACCACGACCACGATCCTCGTTACAAGCATCTCATTAACTCTCTTCAGGACTGATCTCAATCGAGTTCATTCATAAATTATGTCGATTCAAGGTATGATGTACCCTCAAAATGTTCCGTGAGGTTCACTTTCTTTGATTTGCCTTTTAAGGATTCTTGGTACAACTTGCAAAGGTGTGGAGGG
>KE155525.1:209651-239970 GCA_000411075.1 Sisymbrium irio
TTATTAGATCCTCTCCCCCTTGAGTTATATGGTCTCTCACGTCCGCGACTAAATCGACGACCACGACCACGACCCCGATTGGTTTGATATTATCTCTTGGTTGCATTCACTTCAGGGAATGTCTTGGTTCCTGGGGGTCGAGAGTTGTGGTTTTTTATGAGAACATCATTATTCTTCTCTGCTATCATGAGCGCCACAATCAGCTCTGAGAACCATTTGTATCCACGGTTCATGTATTGCTCTTGCAACACAATAGCACATAATGATTTTTATGAAAAGTGAGATAGGTCTTATGAAGCATTTCTAATTTTTTGACTGGTTTACCACAATATTCTAATTGTGCCGCTATTCTCAACATAGCGGAATTATATATCTTAAACTTTTCCAAATCCTGGAACCTCCGGTTGGTCCATTCACCAAGAGCATGAGAAAGAGTTATCTCCCTTTGATTATCAAACCTTTCTTTTAGAGCTTTCCACAGCTCATTGGGATCTTTTATATTCTCATATAATCATGTGTTAGATTCTCATCAAGGTGTCTTCTTAAGAAAATTATCGCCTTAGCCTTTCCGTGGGGAGGCGATGTATTTTTCTTTGTTATAGTATCAGAGATTTTCTCCCACTGCAGGTGGAGCTCAATATCGGTGGTCCATGCAATGTAGTTTGAACCAGTTATTTTGAGAGCTGGAAACTGAAGTTTCTCAATATTTTCCATTTGATTTCTATAACAAAAAAAACATAAAATATTAGTAATATTCATGATTTAAAATGAACCAGATACATCAATAATACAAGCGCTTACAAGAAAAAATAATGCATAAAAAAGTAATGTAACGGTTATGGTAAATTTTTCGGAAGTAAATTCTCCAACGAAAAGACCATAAATTGAAGGAAATATTATAACAGCACAGAAAATCAACATCAAGCGAATCATCTTTCTTTCAAAATAAAAGGAAGAAAACTATTAGAAAAATATTTGAGAAGCGTTTGAGAGAAGATAAAATCGACGTGTGAAATGAATGAGTGAAAGATAAGTGTATTTATAGATTGAAAAATACTGTTTATAGCCGTTTGAAAATTTGAAAATTTGAAATTGTGACCTTTGGTGAAAGTGGTGTTAAAAATAACTAAAAT
Source organism: Sisymbrium irio (assembly GCA_000411075.1). Lineage (NCBI taxonomy): Eukaryota > Viridiplantae > Streptophyta > Magnoliopsida > Brassicales > Brassicaceae > Sisymbrium > Sisymbrium irio. Next base: position 210,785 of record KE155525.1, read on the forward strand.
CAATTTGAAATTAATATGAATAAACAATCAATTAATTTTACCAATTTGTATACATAAGTTAATTTTACTAATTTTCAGACATAAAATTTATATAGGTGGCCGAGCCTCCATTTATAATTATTAGAATATAAAAATGTATTATGGTGACGGATTCAAACACATTTGAACAACAATTAAATTATGCAGTGGTTCAGCCGTCCAATATAACATTAACAGTAAATAAATAATTATGGTGCATTTAGCAATATAATATAATGTCGGTAAAATATTAACGAGATGACAAACCACCCATAGTAATAAAAATAACAGTGTGTTAAACAACAATTACAAAATAATAAATGATTATATAGGTGGATATCTAACTATAATACAAAATAATAAATTATTAGATAGGCGAGAATCTTGACCATTATAATAAAGTATATATTTTATATATATTTAATTGTATCATAAAGTGATCGTGCTAATAACGTATTTGAACAATAATAATAATTTATTGGATCGATAGTTATAAATAAGGAAGAAAATTTTATACTCGCAGAATTTAGGGATATTATAATAAAAAAGAAGTGAAAGAGAAATTTTCTTTTCTCAATTGTAAATATTTTGATACGAAGAGATGATCTATAACGATCGTTATAACGAAATCATTCCGTATTTATAGAAGTAAAAATAATGAAAGTTATTATGCATATAGTGACAATAAACTTCACAATTTTATGCGTTTATATTTCAGCTTGATTCTTTTGATTTTGTTTCCTCTTTTGTTGACTTCTATAATAGTTTCAAACATTTTAATATAAATCTTAATAAAATTTTCTTTTTACAATTTTGGAGCCATCAAATTTGTGAATATTAGCTTAAAGTTTAGGGGGATGAGACTTAAGATCAATGTTTTACTTGGCTATGCCCAAGATCAGCAATTTATTGCCCGCATATGTATGTTGTAGACATTATTAAACAAGCTATTCGTTAAAAATTATTTTGTACAAACGCTCGAACATTATGGATGATAAGCACATATAGTAAAAGAAATTGCTACACCTTAAAAGAATTGAATGAAAGGATGAGTTATGATATTTTAGGTACGTCGTTAGGATAAAATGGCTTTCTATAACAATATCCATCCATGGTTTTGTCATCTGTTGTGGCATTGGAAAAATGATATATTTCATCATATTTGTTTGCATATAAAATATATTTTCTAAAATTGACGTAAATGCAAATGGGCATCAACATATTATGCTTGGTAAATTGATTTTTGGATTTTTCCCTATGAGAGAACAGAACACACATTCAGGGAAAGATAGCTTTTTTCCTGAAACGGGTGGATAAATTATTGTTGCAAATGACCATCAACATGATTATACCATTTCGGTTGACATTTTACCATTTCTTGCTCTTATTCGTGTGTGCTTTCTTCTTCAACTATGGCTAATTGTAGTATCTATTTGTGAAAGCATGGAATATGCTCTGCTCCATTATTTCACACATACCAAACAGAGCTAACAACATACTCATACGACATTAAGTTTCTTTTCTTCACGTCTCTAGCTGCAAATACACAACGAAATATATCATTATATTGAGGGAACCCATCTTTCTCAATCACAGAAAACAAAAGCAAACTATACTTCTAACCGAATATCACTGTAGGATTCACATGACGGTTTTAGAAAAGACACTTTACAGGGTTTAATCGTGTTCTTTCGGATTATTTTTTTTCTTACTTTTTAACTCTTGATTAAGTCATAAGTATTTAGAGGCATGGTCCCGAACAGAGACGTTGAAGTTCAGTGAGAGGATGGCCAAGGCAGAGTCCAGAAAACATGAGGCTATAGAAATACGTCTAATGAGAACAAATGGAGAAAAGGCCTTGTGCCACTCATTATTAACTATCTCAACCAGAACCAAAAAAATAAGAAGAAGAAACTTTAGAAAAGAAATGGGTGATGCTTATTCGACTAGAGAATCTGATAATGAAGAATAAAAATAAACTTACTAAAGAGGATTCTCTTTGAGACTAAGACAGAATATGTCTTTCCAGAGTTTAACGGTTAACACATGACGTTGTAATATGCCGTCTGAGAGATAACAAAGAGAACCAGAACCACACCAGACCTTTTTCTTTAACTTTTCCTAAACATATTATGAAATTAAATAGCAGAAAAGAAAAGGAGAAAAAGGAGGGACCTTTTGTGAGATTATAAAATGGCAAGCTAGGTTGATATCCAAAACTAGGCCTCGTAAGCTCGTGTGATACTCGAGTCTCCGCCTCTGTCACCACCCTCTATCATATGTAGCCGAAGGAGATTCGGTACGTAAAGTGCTCTAAAATCTTGTTCCATTCCATTGTTGTGTTTACAGATGTTCATGTTACTTTTGTAAACGGAGTTTCCAGTGCAACGATCAAAGAGATGGCAAGAAATGAGTGGATCAACAGTTACCTGGAAGCTATTCTTGATGTTGGAACTAACAACAAAAAGAGGTTTGAGAGCAACTCCAAGATCGTCCAGAAGCTTGGAGACATGAATAGAAAGGATAACCAAGAAAAGGTGTTTAGTCCCATCAAGTACTTTGTGGAAGAGGTTGTCAACAGTTTCGATGAATCTGACCTGTATAAAACATGGATTAAGGTTTGATCCTCAATCTCTACCTTTATATCAACGATATCACACAAAAAGATACAAAAGGAATATTATCCGACATAGTCTCCCATAAGTCTGGAAGTAAAACCATGTTTAGTGAATAGATAGAAGTATAGCGTATAGAATATAGATGGTAAAGCCACCCCACAAAAAGATCAAAGAAAGAATCAAAGAATGTGGGAGATGGTTAGAACATCATCAAAACCCCAAGATGGTTTTAGTAAAACCAAAACAAATGCTTTTACACATAAATGAAAATACCTGCGAGTGATGACGGAGGGAACGTTAACTTCTTGTGGCAGGTAATAGCAACAAGGAATACTCGTGAACGCAGTAACAGGCTTGAGAATATATGCTGGCGTATATGGCATCTTGCACGCAAGAAAAAGCAGGTTTGTTTCCCTTGATTGATTCAACTTCTTTTACCTCTGCATCCATTCAAAAAGTGATCCATCAGAAATACAGAAAAGGTTAGTTCTCGTTTATTTTTTAAAATTAAATCCTCTCCATACTTTGATTTCAATCAAACAGATTGTGTGGGATGATGGGATTAGACTTTCCAAACGGAGAGATGAACGTGAACAAGGCCGCAATGATGCAGAAGAGGATCTTTCCGAGCTTTCTGAAGGAGAGAAGGAGAAAACTGACATTGTTACGACTCTGGAACCACCCCGAGATCACATGCCCCGTATCCGCTCTGAAATGCAGATTTGGTCAGAAGATGATAAATCAAGTCGAAACCTTTACATTGTCTTAATCAGGCAAGTAGAGATTGGTTTATCTGACTTCGTTGTATCGTCAACATGCTCATGAGACTTACCAACGTGGCTCTATTGGGTTCCATACTTTGCTTGCTGCAGTATGCATGGACTCGTGCGTGGAGAAAACATGGAGCTTGGAAGAGACTCTGATACTGGTGGGCAGGTAAGGGTGCTTCATTTGTCGCCAATTGTTTTTGTTTAACTTTGCATCAACCTGAAGGGTCTTCTTAACGGACGATTAGGTGAAATATGTTGTTGAGCTTGCTCGCGCTTTGGCCAACACTGAAGGTGTCCACAGGGTCGATCTCTTAACACGGCAGATCAGTTCACCAGAGGTAGACTCAAGCTATGGAGAGCCAATCGAGATGTTATCATGCCCACCAGAAGGTAGCGGAGGCTGTGGTTCCTACATTATCCGCATCCCCTGTGGTTCTCGGGACAAGTACTATCACATAAGACTCTAGAAATTATGTATTCAAATTCTTTCTATTAAAAAAGAACAGTTAGTTTCTCTATACTGATGTATTCCAAATGCAGGTACATACCAAAGGAGTCACTCTGGCCCCATATTCACGAGTTTGTTGATGGGGCGCTAAATCACATAGTGGACATAGCAAGGTCTCTGGGAGAGCAAGTGAATGGAGGGAAGCCAATATGGCCTTACGTGATACATGGCCACTATGCTGATGCAGGAGAAGTAGCTGCACATTTGGCAGGAACGTTAAATGTGCCGATGGTGTTAACTGGTCATTCTTTGGGAAGGAACAAGTTTGAGCAGTTGCTTAAACAAGGGAGAATTACAAGAGAGGATATTGACAGAACTTACAAGATTATGAGGAGAATAGAAGCTGAAGAGCTGAGCTTAGATGCAGCCGAGATGGTGGTGACAAGCACACGGCAAGAGATTGAGGCGCAGTGGGGACTGTATGATGGGTTTGATATCAAGCTGGAGAGGAAGCTTAGGGTTAGAAGACGGCGTGCAGTCAGCTGCTTTGGCCGATACATGCCACGAATGGTGGTATGAATCCTTTTCCACCTACCACGAGATCTAATAAATGAGACAACTGCAACTGAGTGAAACCAGCTCATTGAACAGTAAACTAAAGTGTAGTAGCGACATTCACCAATCTTACTTGTCTTTGTGGCATCAGGTTATACCGCCAGGGATGGATTTCAGCTATGTCTTGACACAAGATTCACAGGACGCTGATGCAGATCTCAAGTCGCTAATTGGCCCTGACCGAAACCAGATAAAAAAGCCTGTACCTCCAATATGGTCCGAGGTATCCTTTTTTTCATATGCAATCTCCTGCAAGAAAGTAGAGCTAGTCTTGTTTTCCCTACCTTTCAATCAGTGGAGCAAATAACTGCATGAAACTCATCATCTGCAGATAATGCGTTTTTTTACAAATCCTCATAAGCCAACAATACTTGCGTTGTCTCGCCCTGACCCAAAGAAAAACGTCACCACATTGCTCAAAGCTTTTGGTGAATGTCAGCCTCTTCGAGAACTAGCCAACTTGGTCAGTATCTCAGCATTCATCACTTTTATTACAAATGTGCACAGTTGCTAATTATTTGGTAATAAACCTGTTCCAGACACTTATACTAGGGAACCGAGATGACATCGAAGAGATGTCTAATAGCAGCTCTGTTGTTCTCATGAATGTTCTAAAGCTGATAGACCAGTACGACTTGTACGGCCAAGTAGCTTATCCCAAGCATCACAAACAATCTGAAGTTCCAGATATTTATCGCTTGGCAGCCAAAACAAAGGTACTTACCAGGATAATCATATTAAACAATATAACTCGCTATTAACTCCTCCTGGTTCCTCCTAAGTTTACAAAGTACAAAAGAGAGAATTACAATTACCGATTCACCAGAGCTCTTAGCTCCTACTTCCTTTGCTCTTTGCACCTACTTCCTTTGCTCTTTGCAACGTGAACATATAATTATAAGGTGATTTTCTCTCTTGAAGGGGGTTTTCATCAATCCAGCTCTAGTGGAGCCGTTTGGTCTCACGCTCATTGAGGTAACTAGCACTATACCAATGTCCAAGGTTATACTTCTTTACCTCTTATACACAAACCTATGAGATCCTCATGCCCCACCATTTGTTGCATATGACAGGCAGCTGCTTATGGTCTGCCCATTGTTGCCACCAAAAATGGCGGACCAGTTGATATCTTGAAGGTAATCCAAATCGCTTACTACAAAACCAACTGCATAAACACATTTGGACACAACTCACCGATCCCTAAAAGCTTATTAACATTTGTTTTATGTTCTAGGCACTAAACAATGGTCTCCTAATCGACCCCCATGATCAAGAAGCCATTTCTGATGCCCTTCTGAAGCTAGTTGCTAACAAACATCTCTGGAGTGAGTGCAGGAAAAACGGACTCAAGAACATCCACCGTTTTTCATGGCCAGAGCACTGCCGTAACTACCTTTCCCATGTCGAACACTGCAGAAATCGACACCCCACTAGTAGTCTCGACATCATGAAAGTTCCAGAAGAGCCGATAAGTGATTCTCTAGGTGATGTCGATGATATATCTTTGAGATTCTCTATGGATGGAGATTTCAAGCTCAATGGGGAACTGGACGCAAGTACTAGGCAGAGAAAACTTGTTGACGCCATAAGTCAAATGAATTCTATGAAAACTAGCCCATCTGTTCTCTACAGCCCTGGTAGAAGGCAGATGCTCTTTGTGATTACTGTTGATTCTTATGATGACAATGGAGACATCAAAGCGAATTTGGAAGATATCATCAAGAATGTGATGAAAGCTGCAGGTTTAACATCGGCCAAAGGAAAAATAGGTTTTGTACTCGCAACAGGTTCAAGCGTGCAAGAAGTTGTGGAGATTACAAAGAAGTACCTGGTTAATTTGGAAGATTTTGATGCAATAGTTTGTAACAGCGGAAGTGAGATCTACTATCCATGGAGAGATATGGAGGTTGATGCAGACTATGAAGCTCATGTGGAGTACAAGTGGCCTGGTGAAAGTATAAGGTCAGTGATTCTGAGACTTGCATGTACAGAGCCTGCAACTGAGGATGACATCACAGAGTATACAAGCGCATGCAGTACAAGATGCTATGCAATTTCTGTCAAACAAGGAGTCGAGGTAACTCATTCAATGAATACATACTTCCTTCAAAACCATGAAACTAGTATTGATGTCTATGTGTGTGAATGGCAGACTCGAAGAGTTGATGACCTTAGACAGAGACTTCGGATGAGAGGTTTAAGGTGCAATATTGTCTATACACATGCTGCAACAAGGCTAAATGTTATACCACTATGTGCATCAAGATTACAAGCAGTCAGGTTAGATACTTTCCAGACCAAATAATGCAAGATGATCCTACAGTGGGAATGATACAATTTGATTGCTTTATGTAGGTATCTTTCGATAAGATGGGGAATCGACATGTCGAACTCTGTTTTCTTTCTGGGAGAAAAGGGAGACACAGACTATGAAGACTTGCTGGGTGGCCTCCACAAAAGCATAATTCTTAAAGGTGCGGTGGGAGCTGACAGTGAGAAGCTTCTTCGTAGTGAAGAAAATTTCAAAAGAGAAGACGCAGTTCCACGAGACAGCCCTAACATTTCCTATGTGGAAGAGAATGGTGGAACTCCGGAAATTCTATCCACTTTAGAGGCCTATGGGATCAAGTAATCTTTTATTAATATTCTTCTTTTCTGCTTATGATCTCAGTTCATATCCTTTAACGGGTTGTAAACAGTGAATAACAACGAGACTACACAACATTATATCTGTAAGATATTATATACTGCAATAAAAAAAGGATGTACAGCTTGTTCCTAGTTCCTTAAGATGTTCACACATTCGTAGAGAGTTTGATAGCTACCTAAAGGATCATGGTACTCTATCTAGTAAGAATAGCCCCTCTCTTGGCTTATCTTATACCAACCATGTATTCCTCGTCACATCGGCGTTTTGCAGATAAAATTTTCCCTGCAACAAGTGGAAGTAGTTGTGACTTAAGATTACAGAACTAAAACCAAATTGTTGAGCCTAAAATCCAACCAAATGTTCGCAACCTGTGTAGATTACTAAAACAAAATATGCTCAATCAGCACAAGTCTCTACCAAAACACAAAGAGACGCCTCAGCTGCTAAGACATTAAATCATCTATAAATGCCAATAACAAAACTAAATCCAGACACTATGACTAGGTCTTTCTCGAATGTCAGGATCACCAATTGTTCCTCTATCTAATCTTAATCAACTTCACAGTACATATCAAACATAAGGCAAGCCAATACCACAGAAAAAAATGAATCCAGTAGAAAACAGAGAATTATGGTGGCGAAGTATATATACCATTCTTTTGAGAACGCATAGTCTTCATGTGTTGCAAGTACCCTTACATCACTTCTCCACGGTCAGATCTTATCGTGTATGTCATCCAAACACAAGCACAAATGAAACTTAAAGAAGATTATGAACAGATCTTCGCAAGAACACAAACAAACATAAAACAAGACAACGTCCCGTGAATATTCAGCTTCGAGCAAATTCAAAAGGGAAGAACAAGTAGCAAAACCCAAGTGTTATATTTACCCCCATTATAATTAAAGTTCTATGGAACGAAAGGTTCTTCAAACTAGTATAATAAATGAATATTTACGTATCTACATATCTGAACCAGCCCAGATCACCACATTACTCAAAGTGATCATCTTGGAGATTTAAATGAGACAAGATTTGAAACTCAAATGACCCTTCTGATTCCCATTATAATTCAAGTTTCTTACAGAACTAAAACTTCTTCAACTAGTAAAACAAAACGAGTACAAAAGTCACAAAAGAAAAGACAAAACCTGCAGGAGAATTCCCAAAACTGAACCAAGATCATCACATTGGTCACAAGAAACCATCTCCACACATACTTCTCTTAAAAGAATCTATCCACACAAATCAAAAGACCATCCTCAAGCAGAACTTCCTCTAAAGATTTCACCTTTAAAGAGAGACTCCTCAATTCTGAATCATCCATAACCAGAAACTAGGCATCTGAACCAAACCCAGATCACCCACATTGCTCAAAAGTGATTAACTTGGAGAGGAATCACCATATCAGAATCAACCCAAACACGGGTTTTCAAAGAACAAGATCCACAAGGAAGTACAACAGAAGCAACAAAAGCACCAAATCTCCTAACTTTAACGAACTCACCATCTCTCAACAACCCAAACCCCATCGTCTCTAACTCAGACGAATCAACAGAGAAGTAATCACCACACCTACACTGATGAAAAACCTCAAAGACTCCATCTTTATCATCTCCAGTGATCTCCACAGACATATCCTCAATACTGATCTCATCAGCAGTGATACCGTCGTCATGTCTCGAAGAACGAAGGTCGTTGTCGTAACGTACGCGTAGCTCAGCGTCGCTTAAGACTTGCCAAGCCTTTTGAATCTTGAGGAACTTATCGTCTGAGGTGGAAAGAGAAGCGTTGCTTAGCTTGTCTGGGTGTGAGTGGAGGATAGCTGTTCGATAGCTATTGCGGATTTCTTCGTAGCTTGCGTCTTCTTTCACGGAGAGTGTCTCGTAGTATGTCTCGTGGAGGGAGTTTTCACCGAGAAGCATGATTTGTTGAGGGGAGAAAGTCACCGGCGACGGCAAGAAGAATTGGTGTTTAAGAGACCAAAGGGGGATGAGATCGGTTTTTTAGAAAATAATGCAAAGTAAAACCGAATTAATGTTTTGGTTCAATTCGATTCGGTTTAGAAAGTGTCGGTTCGGTTTCAGTTTGTGAGGGAGGGACATCAACCACTTCGTCCCTCAACTCTTGCCACAAATGCTAATAAAGGCACTATACAATTTTGGTGTATTAAGTAGTATCCGAACTAGAAAAAATATGAATATTTGTATATTTTCTCTATTTCAAAATTGATATTTCCAACAGAATTGCAGATTGATGATTTTAGTTTATTAAAAATTAAAAAAATACAAAATAACATCTTTTAATATACAAACTAGAATATAGTCTCGTGCATTACATTATATAGAATAAATAAATTATTTATATAGTAAAAATAATATTATTTTATTATTATTAATTTTGATAAAAAATTATAAATGAAATAATTTTATTAGGTTTTAATTATTTTGATAAATTGAAATATGAAAAATTGATTAAATAACCAATTTGTTTATTAATTACCAAACTACTTACTTTTTTTAATAAAAATAGTATATATTTCTTGATTTCGTTTTTATTTATTATAGAAATCCAAAACTTAAAAAAAGTATATGATCTTAAAAACTATTAACAACTAACAATTTGTTTTATAGTTCTTTCAAATTTTATATAATATATAATATTTAATTATCTAACCAAATAAATAGGAGAAAGTTTTAAGAAAGTTTATACTGTTTGGAAAGTTTAATATTTCATTTTCCTCTTGGAAACACAAACAACATTTTCTTCAAACTTTTTTGTTGGCTCTTTTTCATGATTATTTTGATTACTTTTTGTATATGATGATTCATAGTCCTGAAGAAACTTTTTATATATGATGATTACTTGCAATAATCTTCATATCATTTGAAGGATTGGGGACCAAAGTCTATTTCCAAAGCCTCAAGCACTTGAAAAAAAAAACTCAAGAGACTGAGTCTTCAACCCCTCCTGCAGTAACAAGGTAAAAAGTCTACACTCTGAATCGTATTCTAAGAAGTCTGAATGAAATGTTGGTAAAGTTAGGTGTATTCATTGCTCTCAATTGACTAGTTGTCCAACTAAAGATGGTCCCACAACTAGTGAAATGGTAAAACACAAGAATACATGCACTATGTTACGTTCATAAGTGTTTGATAGTTATGAATATCAATCAACTAAGTGCTTTGTAACAATGGATTTTATGTTCGGGGTAGTGCCAATCTAATCTCTGTCCTTGCTTTTGGAAATATATTAAATTGTCACTCTCGATTTCATGTTGATCTTTAGGTGTTACAGATAGAGCTTAACCACCACCACTAGCTGCATCAAAATATACTGAGAGGAGACTCAGAATTTTCTCCTCTTAAAATTGAGAGAATAGTCATTGGCTCTAATTTGATTAGTATTGCTCTTATTGTTCTACATAGGCACATGGAGTTGAACTCCTGTGGATGTGAGTCTAAAACACCTTGCAATAAATTTTTATACTTTGTAAGATGAAAAAAAAAATGAAAAAGAAAAACATTAACTTCTTAAAAGATAACCGTATGAAGAAAAATGATTTGTATTGAATTTTTAGACACACACTTTTAGGCCCCAGGATGCATTTAACGAGCCACCAATATTAGTCAAGTAGTGGGCACATTTTCCTAATGTCTTACTATAGTCGAACGGTCTCCCACCAACTCTTTATTCATCTCTCCAAAAGTCTTTACTCTTTTCCAAAATGTCTCCGTCGGCGTCGTTCTGCTCCGGCCGCTTCACCGCCGCTCTACTCCTGATAATCTCAGCCGTTCCTATAGCGTACATCATTTCCTTAGAGCGAGCTGTTCCTTCCACGCATGTGATCTCTTACCATAGCTCTGGCTTCTTACGTGAGTGTGCCAAATGGGATGATGTAGGTCAGAGATTCCTGGTTTCCTTCATGGACGGAGGAGGAATCGGCGAGCTTGTTCCGAGATATTCCGACGGTGATCATAGCAACATTTTGGAGGAAGTCACTTTGGTCAAAGACGTTGACATATCCGGAAACGCTTCAGCTGGAATCGTCATCGACCGCGAGAGGAACCGTCTCCTCGTAGCTGTTGGAGATTTGGTTGGCAATCAGTACAGTGCTTTAGCTGCCTATGATTTGTCCACGTGGCGTCGTATCTTCCTTACAGAGCTTAGTGGCAGCAGTAAGTGCTTCTAATATCTTTATGCATACTTCTGTTTCTGTTATGCTTTAGCCTCCTTTAACTAGCAAGTCTAACAAGAACCATCTCTCTGAAATAGGTTTGATGTAGTGAGTCATGTAGAGTAGGGCGCTCGGTTCTTTAATTTGGTTCGGTTTGAGTTTTTCAGGTTCTGAAAAAGTAATCTCAAATAAATTCGGTTTGGTTTAGATTTGATTCCGCTTTAGATTAAAAATAAAAGTATATAAGAAAAATAAAAGTAAATCATAGAAATTTAGTATGTTTAAGTGTAGTGTTATAGTTAGTAAAACTATGAATTTTGAATAAATTTTGGTTAATTTGATTAGTTCATTTCGATTTTGTATTTCATTTGAAAAATGTGGTATATACAGAAATTTATGTGCCGTTCGAGTTATTATCAAATTTGGTTCTGGTTTGAAATGACAAAAGTTTTAGTTTGATTCATATCAATCCGGTTCGGTTCTTTTTGCATCCTAGTTTAATTATTTATCTAGATGAATTTTTTAATCTAAATGATAGTTTCAATTTCATTGTTTTAAAAATTTGATGAACGTAGGAAAAGAGATATCGTTTGCGGACGATGTGGCTTTTGATGCACAAGGCAACACTTACGTTACCGATGCAAAAGGTAGTAAAATCTGGAAAGTTGATGTCAATGGAAAGCTCGTGTCCATCATTAAAAGCCCTCTCTTTACTCCACCTGGATGGTTCATCAACATGGTCGCTCTTAACGGCATTGTTTATCACCCGGATGGGTTCCTTATCGTCATCCACACTTTCTCCGGTTTGCTATACCGAATCGACGTAATAGATGGAGATAATAGTTATAAAGTCAATCTCATTGAAGTTACTCATGGTACATTGAGGTTTGGTGATGGGATCGAATTGTTGTCTCCAACAAAGATTGTTATTGCAGGTACGTCTAGTCTTAGTATCTTTTCTATTTATTTATTTTATTTTCTTGTTGAATTTGTAGTCTTCGTATATTTTGATAAAGTTTCAACTTGTGAGTGTTTTTAGGTAATCCATCTACGAAATTGGTGGAGAGCTCAGACGGGTGGCAGACAGCTTCTGTGACGGGTTTGTACAGGAGTGGTATGTTTCATCGGTTAGTCTCGGCGGCTACTGTGAAGGAAGGAAGAATTTATTTGACCCACATTGTTGGGTTTGGGTCTAAAAAAACACACATACTTGTAGAAGCCGTGTTTTAATCATTTTTATTTTTATTTTAGGTTATGCTTATGAGGAACGACCCTTTTGATGATTATATTGAAATCATGCAGAGCTTATTTTTTATCTTTCAAAAATTTATAAGTTAATTCTCTGTTTTTTCGTAGATATTTTAGACTTTTTAGACATATTAAGAAAACAAATTAAAACATAATTATAAATATTTTTTGATTAATAATTTTATATAATTTTTAACCAATAGTAATTTTAAAAAGTTCAGTTAATTTTCTTCAAATTTATCATCATTAATTATTAAAAATACACACAAAATTTTAAAACATCAACTTTTATTAAAAAAAAAAAAATTGACTCATCATCAAAGTTTTCTCAGGTAATCATCATCAAAACTTTTTTTCTTCTCTCGTGTCTTTACTCGTTCAGACGGTACAATCGAACTCATTACATGTGTTACACAACCACTTTAACCAGGTTCAACAGTGACTAAAACTCCAATCTAAAAACTACTAATTAATAAATCATCTAGTAAAAATAGGAACCAATCCTCCAAAAAAAAAAACAGATTTCTAATGATCTTTGTTGTTTATATTCATCTATTTTTATCTACAACAACAAATGAAAATATATATTCACATTCACAATATTTTCAACACAACCAGAATCAATTCATTAACTTTTGATAAGTATGACAATAAAGAAGATACATTCACATTTTTTAGATATATGGATGATTACGGAATTACATATCTGACAAAACAGTTACCCAACTAAATTTGTAAATGAATTCACTATCAAAAATTCCGATAAATTCTGTTTGAAAAGTTATATGCAATAAATTTCATTACATTTCCTATGAATGTGCATAATTTATCTCTAATTAATGAATATTTGGAAGCTAAGCACAGTTGTATGCATTACGAAAATTGAATAATACATCATTTTCAATGGTTACTTTTGTTTGCATGTCAAAAACAAAACATATAACATTCTATTACATAGTTTACTCAAGCTCATTTGTACTCTCTTAACTTACCATGAAATCATTCAAAATTTTTAATATATACAAAATTTGTACGATCCAAAAAATCAATATCATATCTAAAACAAAATTTAATCCAAATTTTATGTAATTCAATATGGTCTTTATGAATTTTATTAAACTAAACCCAATATGAAACCTAAATTATCCACACTTAGCTAAATTAATCGTAAACTAATACTTTCCATTATTGAACCCCTTTTCAAAGCCTCACTTTTTTATAATAAAAAATATTAGAGTCCAATAAAATAAAAACTACTCCGGATATTTTCCATCAGTTTTTTTTTTCTTATTCATATTTCTTCCTCAACTCAATCTTTGTGAAAAACTAAAGATGAACAAAGCAAACATGAAGAGTATTCGAAGAAAGGAAGATTGCAAAGGAGAAAGAAAAATTGCTAATAAGAGAGTAAAATGAAAGAAAGATCTTACATTTTGTATTTCTCCGAAATAAGCTCACAATGCAAAAGAGAAAGGAGAGTGAAAAAAATCATTTTATGCAATCTTAACATCTTTTCTAAAACTGACTTCTTTTTAAAATCAATATTCAATCTTTTAGTTTATTAAAAAAACCATTTTATGCAATTTTTGAATTATATTTATGGTAATTATACTTTTGAACTTTAATAAAGGCCATGATTATTTAACTGTTATCTTCAAAATTTTTAAGAACACAATATTTAAGATGATCGTTGATTTAGAATATAACCAACTACCATTTCCAGTTTGTAAAAAATTATGGTTTAAAATAGTGTCTACTCTAGTTTAAGTGTTTACTGGTTAAAAACTTGTTTATATGGTATTCGATGATGCGAAAAGTTATAAATAGCTATAGAAGAAGAATTAAAAAGATTACACATTGTGTCATGAAGAAGAATGAAAAAGAAAATACCTCATCATCGTCGTTGTTCGTCATTAATATCATCATCATCATCATCATCATCATCATCATCATCATAATATAACCTTATCCAAAAAGGATAATTACTTTAGAATCTTAAATCTCAAAAACCCTTCTATCATTGGGCCTATAAAATATTGGAATCTTAAATCTTCTGGGCCTATAACCCGAATTAAGTCAATATTCGACCTGATTACCCAAACCCGTTTCAAGAATACCCATCTACAACTGGTTCCGTGGGAATACAAACAACAACAAAAAAAACCCGATTCGACGTTGTTCTTCTCTGAATCTGTTAACTCTCTCTGGAGGAAACTTTCATCAAGATTTTGTAGAATCGTGATGGGTTTATCCAAAGGAAGATTGAAAGCATGGTTCAACAAGAAAATCACCGATCCTCTTCTCCAGATCTTGCGTAGGTTCGTCTTCTCTCTCTCTTGCTCTTTTTACGCGTTTTCTATCATTCTTTGATCATATCACACTGTATATGGGATCTGAAAATTAGGACAGGTTTGTTACTTTGGAACTCTGCTTCACAATACTTGAGAGATGGAATCAGATAGATCTCTCATTTGGTTATGTTGTTTGATTGTTTGTCTGAACAACCTGACATATGTTTGGTTTCTTAGTTTGGAACATTAAAGAGAACAGTAAAAGGCAGAATCTTTATCCTTTCTGTCTTCATTTGATCTTGTGGGCATTTCTCTTTCTCTCTGTTGAAGATGTTTTGTAAGTAATTTTGAGTTTGATTTTGCTTTCCTTAGAGGTACTGAACCAAAGCAGCTTGCTTTCTCCGCTGCACTGGGTATTACATTGGGAATATTTCCGATATGCGGTGCGTCTCTGTTTGCTTAAGCTTACTTCTTTGGCTTTTGAGATTGGAATGTATCTTATTGGGAGTGATTTATTGGTTTTGAAACAGGTGTTCCTGTGTTTCTATGTGGAGTAGCTATTGCGTTTCTTGGATCTTCTTGTCATGCTCCAACTGTGATGTTGGCTAATATCATTGCCACTCCAGTTGAACTAGCGTAAACTCTTTTTAAGTTCTTTGTAAACTTTCCATCTAGAAACGTATTTGTATTATCAAGGTTTCTTCCTGACTTGGCTTTTGGTTATCATTTATGTTTAAAGTCTCGTGGTGCCTTTTCTACGACTTGGTGAAAAAGTCACCGGTGGACCTCATTTTCCTTTGACATCAGATGCCCTAAGGAAGGTTTTCACTGGTCAAGCCTCTCAGGAAGTCTTTTTCAGCATTGGTAACGCGGTAAGTAGTAGCTACAATGAGACTCTTTTCTCGTAGATTAATGGTAGAAGATAGTGAAACTAGTCCCTAGCCTAACGCGTACATGATCTGGTTTATGATCTCGTAAGTTTCCAATGGTTTATTGGGTTATTGCAGTTACTAGGGTGGCTTGTATCAACTCCATTCTTCTTCATTGCGCTATACGTTGTGTTGTTGCCGTGTTTCAAGATCCTGGTTCGCAAGTTTGGCGCCGTTGCCTCAACCCCAAAAATACCTACAAGTATGGAGACAGAGCTGAACCCAAAGCCAAGGGACGCTTAAATTCAACAAGAGTTAGAATTGTCATTGTTCTGTTATCAACACGAAACCCTTGAATTGTAACACCGAGATGAATAGACTAATGTATAGGATATATACACGCTTGCACTGTCAAATCCTCACTCTTTGTTTAAAACCTCCTTTTGAAAATGTCAGTAACCGAAAATATTGGTGGTTACATATGAATCAAACATAAAGTCCATTTTTTTTGTTCTTGGGTTGTGCCGAGTTTGATCGAATAACAAACTTTGGCCGAGTCTAATCTAAGAACAAACTTGCGTTTGTGTAAACGTAGAAACTGAACATAGATTGTGTGGGGTAAAAAGCATTTAACTCGGAGAATAGAATCGTTACTCTTGAGCTATATAACACTTCTTGGTTATAAAATCTTGAATATTTGGAGAGAACTTAGTTAGAACAAAAGCAGTGGACTTTTGAAGTTGATAATGATGGTGTCAATAAAGAAAGATTCAAAAGATTCGAAAATGTCTATTGGTTCGTATCAACAAAGTTCGTTGACAAAACTAAAAAGCAGAGCGAGAAGGCAAATCTGCGAATCTCCGCGTCCATGGGAACGATCAAAGCTGATGTGTTTCATCATCCATATTTTTATATTTATGCATATAAAATGAATCATAGTGGCATTAAAAATTATAAGTACGGATAATAATACGTATGAAATTTTTGAGATGTTGGTGACATTAAGATACTAAATACGACTGTCGTGGGATGCTAGTTCAATCGCATTAGCGGGATTTTGTAGCTATTTCCTCTGAAATGGTGATATTAGGCAAAAACGGCATGGGAAAAAAGATTTTTGAGTTTTATATTTTACAACCTTATCTAAAACAGGGGAAGTGATAGTGGCATCATAATCGTCCCTTAGTTTGGAGTGGCCTAAAGCACATTTAAAAATATTAAGAAAATGTGGTTTTCTATATAAATAGTATGATAAATAAAACACACTAACAAACAATATAAAGGTGTTTGGCCGAGAAAAAAATAATATATACAGTATATGTGTGTGCTTAAAATCATTGAATCTTTGTTAAAATAGAAAGTGTGTTAGACAAGGAGAAGATCGAACAAGGGCATATGCTAATTCTGCTAATTGGACATTATATGAAAAAATATCAAGACACAAAAATTGTATGTACATTTATTCTGCTAATTGGACATGATGCTACTAGGCCGTCCCTGCTATAATGTTAGTTAGGTCAAATAGTCTAACACACTTTCTATTTTAACAAAGATTTAAGAACAAGGGTATATGCTAATTCTGCTAATTCAGATGTTTTTCTATTAATCTAATTAATAAGGGTTTATCGATTAACATGTCTCATCTGCTAATTTAATAAATACTATGTAGTAATCCGCACTGTACACGGAGTGAAATATAGAAAAAAAAAATTGTTACATATAATTTTCAAATTTTAAAATAATGATAATTGATTTTAAAACATTGTTCATAATGTGTGTAATAACATATGCTAACAATATAAATTTTTTTTTATATATTTTGTTATTTTAGTTTATAAAATATCAAATAGTATTCCGTAGAATTCATAATGAATGATTATCAAAATTATAGATAGTAATATATACAAATCGTTAAATATGGGTCGTGATTGTTTAATAAGGGCCATGAATAGTATATGTAGGTATAGTATGTATGAGATTGGGCCAAGCTAGTTTTATTTTTTATCCTTCTTTTTTTGTTTAAAATTACTCTCAAACGAAAGGGAATTTAGGGTTATATTGTCGATTTTTTTTTCATTTGAAGCTACATTCTTAAATCAAAATTAAGTGTTTGCCATAAATTGAATAGGGAAGAGAGTTCTGAGATTTTGAGGATCTGAGTGGTACAGTTTGTTGTTCAAAAAATTTATTCAGCGGAGGTTTTTTATTCAAATGTTATAATCACCAATCAATCTATTCTTTAAAATTATGGTATAATAAATGCTAATCACCAATTAATACTAATGAATACCAATAAAAATTATGTAATTAATTTTCCGATACAATACCATTAATATACAATACCATTAATTTTCCTTGCTATCTATTGATTTAGTTTATTTTAGTACTTAAAATAATGATTAACAACATACTATGTAGTATTTGATTATAATACGACCGTGCATGAATATTCTATTTATATAGTTACTACGTACTATGTAGTATACAGTTTTATTTTAAGTAGTATATGTACTTCTTATATAATCGAATAATAAACTTTTGTATAGACACATATGATATAATTTTGTAAGGAAAAAGATTATTGTCCTCCGTACTCTCTAATAACATGTTATTATTAGTATATGTAATATATGTAATTTCAATATTATAAATCCTCATGAATATTATAGAGATAGAGATATGCACATGAATGAATTAATATATCAATATTTCAATATTCAATATCAATATTCTGAGATTTTGAGGATCTGTGTGGTACAGTTTGTTGTTCAAAAAATTATTCAGCAGAGGTTTTTTATTCAAATGTTGTAATCACCAATCAATCTATTCTTTAAAACTATTGTCTAATAAATGCTAATCACTAATCAATACTAATGAATACCAAATACCAATAAAAAATTATGTAATTAATTTTCCAATACAATCCCATTAATATACAATACCATTAATTTTCCTTGCTATCTATTGATTTAGTTTATTTTAGTACTTAAAATAATGATTAACAGCGTACTATGTAGTATTTGATTATAATACGACTGTGCATGAATATTCTCTTTATATAGTTCAACTTTATTTTAAGTAGTATATGTACTTCTTATAAAATCGAATAATAAACTTTTGTATAGACACATATGTTATAATTTTGTAAGGAATAAGATTATTGTCCTCCGTATTCCCTATTAACATATGTTATTATTAGTATATGTAATATATGTAATTTCAATATTATAAATCCTCATGAATATTATAGAGATATAGATAGGCACATGAATGAATTAATATATCAATATATCAATATCAATATTCAATATATTCAGCAGCGGTTGTTATAGAGAAATGAAATCCCCTATATACAAATTTATTACATGTACCATCATGTAAGTTTAAACAATATTAAAATATTTGAAACCATAACTATTCCTCCAACCAAAGATCATATTGCTTGCGTTTGGAAATATACAAATAATTTCATTTCTATAGTGCAATGAAACATGGTTGTGGAACATTCCATTTTTTATAACCAAAATATCAAAATATCAATCAACTATTAAGTCTAAGTTTATAAGGGATTAATATTAATATAGTAGTCTAATGAGTTAAGACCTTTTTATATGTAATTTCAAAATTATTCTCCTCTTGACATATAATCATTGGCATTTCGGTTAATTACACATGAGGATAAAGTTTTTTATTCAAATATCTTCTGTATTAATAATAGAGGGGATTTGATATATCCGGAACAATAATCTATCTGCTAATCAAATTAACATTTCGAAATTTCCCGGTCAAATAAACTGTTGTATTAATAAGTGGGATGAAGTTATGTTGCAAATGAAAGGTTTATTATAATGATCTTTTTAGAAGTTGAGAGTGTTTTATGAACATGTCAACATATTATAAGGAAGAAATTTTATTTTGAGGTATTAAGTAGCATATACATTCCATAAAAGGTATATAAGAAACTCAATACAGGTAGAGAAATCTTCTCAATTCTAAAACTGAAAAGTATATATAATCGAAAGATTATATTCTTTCTCTTTTATTTTAGTTATAAGATACACATAAATTAAGAAAATAATTAATCTGTTAGGTTTTTAATGTGAAAATATCATTATTTATATATCTAAACACAATTCAACTAATAGTATAATATTTTACAAAATACAAATAGTTATAGACTATAAATATTATTAATTTTTTATTTAAATTTAAATATAGTTTTAAACAACAATATTCTAAAACGAACAAATAATCAAAAGTGGAGAGTATTACCTTTTTGTAGTTTGCAGCAATTAATGACTCTAATTATTGATATTTGATACTGTTATTTTTTTGTTTAAGTGGGCTTATATTTTAGTTCTATTTTAAAAAAATTCCAAAAATTAATACTTGTCTTTTTCTTTCTGTGGGACACAAATTGTATAAGAATTCGTCAGCTTTAGAATGAAACAAATGGCATTTAATAAGATAATTATTTATTTCCTTAAATGAAAATGGAGTATATAAATATGGGTATTTAAACTAATTTGCATTTCTCGTGTGCCAGCGAAATAATTAAATTCCTCCAAGATTTCTTACCAAAAATAAACAGTTTAAAGCCAAAAATAAATCGATGTTAAGGTCTTAAGGATAAGGAACATCAAATAAAAACAAAAATGACCGAACATGTGTGTATTGCTTTCAAATAGTTTCAACACCCGTGTGATTGTGAATGGGTGAATTAAAACATCTACCTACCTAACGGTTTCTTTACATGCTAACAGTGTGCATATAACTCCCATTAATTAACCATATCTAGAAAAACCTTCCTTAAAAACTTTTATAACCATATCAAGTATTTGTTGCCATCCTTCCTATTTTATTATTGAGACCAATTTTAATATTCAATATCATTTTGTATTTTTGTTCTGACATGGTCCTCTTTACAGAAATAAATAGCTATTACAAAACACAGATGGCTTTTACTGACACCTGAATACTTCACCTGAAACTTTCCCACCTCTCTCTTTTCCTCTCTCTTATCTTAGCTCTTTACTTTCTCAGACAAACCAAAAAGAAAGACAGAAGGCAAAAGAAGAAAAGAACCTTTGAGATGTCTTACAGTGACCCAAATCAAAACCCAATTCCAGAATCTTACATTCCACCGACCAACGACATGAACTCGATTGAAGCGGTGCAAAAACTCAAACTTTACCAAGCTTTCATCTTCTCCATTCCCATTTGTTTTACATTCATCGTCCTCTTTGTCTTCTACGTCATTTATCTCCGTAGAAGAAGCACCAGTGTTGATTGGTCTTCTCTTGGAATGCGTGGTGGTGGTAGCTTCGTTTCCACCAACAATCTCTCAATGGTAATAACTCAAATCTTCCCTTTTTGTTAATTTGATCTCTGCTTTTATGAGTTAAGATTTTGGGGCTTAGTTATTTTATTTTCAACAACATGCACATTCTACGGGGTGACACACCGACAAAACTAGTACAGACCACTAGGCCAATAATATAATGTCTTTGTTAGTTTTATAGGTCTTAACTCTTAAGTGTCTTCTCCTTCTTGTGTCTGCTTTAATGGTTTTTTTTTTTTCCTTCTGCTTTTCAATTGTGGGGTTAATTAATAAAATGTTCTCATCTCCATTTTTTATTACACCCTATGGTGAGTTTAGTTCTGTAATGATTTATCTGATCAAATGTGATGAACAGGCTGAATTAGGGCTGAGTAAAGAGTTGAGAGAGATGCTTCCCATTGTTATCTTCAAAGAGAGTTTCACAATCAATGATTCACAGTAAGTTTTCATGTATATATATATATATATATTTTTTTTTTTCTTGTCAATTGAAGTCTTGTATTATTTCCCAAGGAATTTTTATTATTATCACGACCTTGACTCAGATATTTTTAAAGGCGTATCATAAATAAGTTAGTGATAGAAAGTATTCGAGACAGTTATGGTACGTGATATGAATTAAAGTTAAACAAAAGTGACAAAAAAATGGGAACAAGACACAATGATGATATTTTGCCTTTTGGGAGTACCGGAGTAGATATGTTCTATCCATTGTGTTTTAAGTTACTTGTCCCATACGACCTTGTGATTGGGAAATGGATAATGTGTCTTCTGGTCAAAATTGAACCGGAATAGTTACGTATCTTACTTTAGGATTGGACCATAAATAGATCATGATCTCATTCATAACTCAATGGTGCGATTTCGGTTTGCAGATTGAGCGATTGTGAATGGTTCTTCTGAGTATGTGGTTTGTATAACTTCTGCAGAATATGATTGTGTAATTTGGAAGTATATACTTTATTCTCAGATAATTATTGGCATTATAACATGGATAGTTAGCTCCTCAAGAAAACTAACAAAACTACTTTATTGTTTGTTTATTTGTTGTTTGAATAGCCAAAACATACGAAAGTAGAATTAAGAATCACCTGATTTGACTTATTGACTTTGATAACAGATGTTCAGTGTGTCTTGGGGACTACCTAGCAGATGAGAAGCTCCAACAAATCCCATCATGTGGGCACACTTTTCACATGGAGTGTATTGATCTTTGGCTCACTTCACACACAACTTGCCCTCTTTGCCGTCTCTCTCTTATCCCAAAATCTTCTCTAGACCGGTCCCATCAAAACACTGAGCTTATCTCTTCCGTCAATAACTCTGCTGGAGGAGAAGCTTCGGCTCAGCCAGAGTCCCAGGCAATTAGCGAAATAGTTAGTCATATCGATGACGACCAAGAAGGTAACCGTGAAAGTAGAGAGGTATTTAAGGAAACAGAAGAGAATGACCGAAACAGCGTAGGGACATCTGATGCTTGCTGCAATTGCAGACTTGGCTAAAAAGCACCAAAAGCCTTTTAATTTGATCATGTTTTGGTAAATTATATATGTAGCGTCTGTTGTTTTTTATGCGTCTGTGACTTGTAACATTTTGGTATAAGTTAATTCAGAGCATGATGATCCATTGGAAAAAAGTGGTAAGTTTGGAAAGATTGACTTGATGTTTAACTAATGTCAGATAACTTCAAAAAGTTATCATACTTCTTGGAAAATCCTCTTCTGAAAGGAATTTGCTAGGCATTCGGGTTTTCGGGTTGGATTTGGACCGGATTCAATCGAGTTTGATTCTTTCGGATATAAAATTTTTATATTCATACAAGTTCCTATAAATTTCAAATCGGGTTCGATTCTACTTTTAAAATATCCGATATTATTTTTATCAAAGTTTTTCCGGTTCAAAACTCATAATTTCGAATATTTTATTTTTTGTTTATCCAATTTTTTTTAAAAAAATTGATCGATTCCAAATTGATTTGAATATTTATTACCCAAAAATCAAATGTATATTTGAAAATTGAAAAATAACCGATATAAAACGGATATAAACCAAAATAAAACTGAATTTTTAAATAAAAAGTTAATAAATACATATAAAAACTTGAAAGTTTTGTTTACTAATATATATTAACATGAAGTAGGATAGTAATAATATCATATATGGTCTAGTGGTTGAGTAGTACTTTTTTATATTTCAGACCTGGGTTCGAATCCTCTCTAATGCATCATTTTTTCAAATATTTTGGGTACCCGAACGGGTCTCAGATAGGACCCAGATCGAACCGAAATTCGTGGGTACATGAATAAAGTACTCAATAAAGTAAAATATAAGTACCCAAACCCGACCTGAACCGGGTTTTTCGGGTCAATTTCGGTCCGGGTCGTCGGGTCCGGGTAAAATGTCCAGGTCTAGGTAATCTTACATTCGTGAGACCTACTTTGTCACATGATTAATCTTTTGTTTTATCAAGCTATTTAATCTTATATAATAAAGTAGTGTTCTTTTGTTTTATAATTTTGAAGATGTGCTACATGTTCTTCTTTAATATTTCTTTTAACATCTAATTTTATTGAGTTATATTTCTCATTTGATTGGGCTAAAATCTTATTTTGCAACAGGTAGTCTCACGATCGGGCACTCATGCTGTTGTCTTTGAATTATATTTTTCTCAAAAAATTAATTCATTAATACACATCTATATTATAGTAATTCATCTCGTAAGAAACGACAAGTATTATAAGAAAAATTATCTATTTTTATCAATATATATATTCGATATCATGTAA
Source organism: Sisymbrium irio (assembly GCA_000411075.1). NCBI lineage: Eukaryota > Viridiplantae > Streptophyta > Magnoliopsida > Brassicales > Brassicaceae > Sisymbrium > Sisymbrium irio. Next base: position 234,617 of record KE155525.1, read on the forward strand.
ATAAATTTTTATTGATAAATTAATATTTACTTATTTTTAGCCCATTTGAAAGTTTCAATAAAATTAAAGTTATAAAAAAGTTTACCTTATATTTTTTATATGATTACGATACTAATATAGTCTATAATCAATTTAAATCAATTGTATTTACGTCATAAATTTGTAATAAAAATTAAAAAAATATTATTATTATTTTTAAAATTATGATCAGTCATTAATTCTAATGCAAATTTTTTATTTTAAACATTTTAAATTGAAAAATAATTGAATTATTAGTTAATAAATTGAAAAGTAACCGGTTTTACTAATTTAAAAGTTAAATATTTAAAAAGTAAAATCCATTTTTCAGTCAAATAAAAATTCATTTAAAGATTATATATTCATAAAACATACTTTGGATGTATTTGAAAAATTGAATTAATAATTCAATATTTTATTTTATTGTTTGTAAACTATTTTTACTATTAATATAAGTGTGAATGTCAGTCTATTAATAAAAAAAGAATATATGTGTATCTGTAAAAATGAAATAAAATAAAATATTCATTTTTAGTTATGTAAGTTTAAAATGAAAAATAATAATTATTCATGTTTATAAATAAAATGTTACATATAAAATTATGTAAAATTAAAATGACTATACCTAGTATTTTATATGCAAAGGTTTGATGCAATGCTATGGTTTTATTATCACTGGTAATTTTTCTTGATTTTGTTAGCTTGATTTAAAGATAAATAAACATTTGTCTTTTTACCATCATCGTAAAGGGTGGACTGAGGTAATATGTATACTATATTATTAAAGGAGGAAATATTTTTGAAAAAAAAATATTAATTTGATGTGTATTTATGTGTGATTTACATAAAAAATTATTTAAAAATTTAATTTCATTAAAAATAATTTAGACTAAGCATATTTATATGTAGATTATAATATATTTTAATACACTTGATCACATATAATCATGTAAAGATTAATTACCATATATAAAAATATATTAATTAGATATGTTTAAATAATTTAAAATAATAGGTCTAACCTTTTTAATAAATTAAAAATAATAATATTAATACAAAATATGTAGTTGATATTAAATCAAATGCTTAGTATACTATAATAAATTAATTATTTTCATAAATTATGGAATAAATTTTGGTAACTATACACATAAAATAACATAAAAATATATTTGGTAAATATATACCAAAAATAACATAAAATAGATTTTTAATTTGATATCTATACTATTCACATAGTGAAACATGTTAATATTTTTATAATTATGGATTTTTATAGTTTGTTTTAGTAAAATATGAAAAATATTTAGACAATTAGATAATAAGTTAAATAGACTAATTAACTCATTTTACTTATAAAACCCTTGAGAATATATTAAACGATAGGTTAATAGACATTTTATCATATTTTAATTTTCCTAAATATTTATAAAAATATAAATTCAATTATAAAAATATTAAAAAAACTAGTATAATAGATTATATAATTTTATTATATACTTAAAAATAAAATTATCAATACATCTCAAATTATAACTTCTAAAAAATATAATTTTAATAAGTATAAAAGTAAAAATTAATTAAAAAATATAATACTCTCTCATAACATATTAAAACTATAAAATTGATTATATATGTTAAACTTTTAAATTTACTAATATACATTATTTAAGAAATAATTTTCACGTTAAAAATCTCATTATAAAGATGTGATATAGTATATTATATTATTAATAAATATAAAGATAAAATTAAGTTAGACGTGATATAGGTTTTTTTGTCATATGATAAAGTAAATATAATGATCGATTCAGTTTTAAAAATTATGATTTCAAACTAATGCACAATTCAAATGAGCACAAATAATGTGTTTGATAAGATTTATATTTTGGTTGTTTTTTTTAACATTATCATATGAAATTTACTGTCTTTTTTTATGTAATAAATCGTAAAAAATATCTATAACGGATTGGATTTGATAAAAAATTAGATTCTGTCCAAAATTTCAGGTAAAACGTATTTAATATTAAACAACTGAAACCGAAAAATATTTTTAGATTTTACTAACTTTTCATATATTAATTTATTTGACTTTATCAAATCAAATATTTATATTTATAAAATAAAATATTTAAAAATATAAAATAGAAAAGTAAGTTGTGCGCTCACGCACGGATCCAAGTCCAATCTAATTTTCGGGGGCTTATTATTTTTTTTTAAAAGAAAAAAAAGCTTTAATATGTTTTGGTTACTGACTTTTATAATTTTCCTTTAATAAAAAACATAGTAAAACATTTTTGGTTGATGATTCACTTTTATTTTTATGATTTTAGTTGTTAGCTATTATTAAAGGAAGAAGCTTTTTATATTTGAAATTTTATAAATTTCTTTTTGTTAATTACAGCAAATTTTTTTTTGTCAAATAAAATATATTTTGACATATGTCAACATCTTAAATTATATATTCTTATTTTCATGGTTCTTTTATTTATTAATTTTGAGGGATCAATTTTATATAATTAAATAATTAAATAGTTATTAATAACATTTATAGAACAAGTAATAAGATTCACGATGAATTAATAATACTAGCTGAGTTATATTGTATGACACATTTATGAAGGACACTCAAAATATATTCGAAAGTTTGTCATAAATTTACCATGAATTACAAGCGAATACTTTTGTGTCAGTGTTAATTCATCATAAATCAAACAACATTTAAACATCATTACACCTCTAGAAAATTTAAACAACATTTGAACTTTATTTGAGAATTTGAGCAATTAAAAAACTTTCGATGAATATATGGCATTTGTTTTTGTAATACGATGCTCAATAAAGAACAAATCTATGTTCATCCTAAAGTAATACTAATAAAAGACAAGAAATGATGAGTTAATGTGAGTACAGCCGTCATGTTTCTTTGTAATGGGATAAAATTCTAGGGATATAATTATTCATTGTTTACAATTTGATTAAAAAATAAGTTGTTATCATTCAAAAGGAATTTAGCTAATAATACTACATTCAAAACCAAATTATCACATTATGCTTTCTTATCTGCAAATTGATTTATTATAGTTCTGAGTTTTGAATAATCCATATTTGCTCTCCTAAATTCAAATTATAAATGATTTTTAATTAGTTTTGAATATAATAAATAATAATATAATTCTATTATATTGGTTTTTTATATGTAATATTAATTCTCCATCGTGCTAAATCAAACTTAAAATCAAGGAATCCTAATCCCCAAATTAAAAATTTCTGCCACCTCTTCCATCTCTCTCGCCGGCCGGTACAGCGTGCAGCCTCCTCTCATCTTCCCTCTTGGCTCCGTTTGCATCCGTCTGCATCGTCGTATCCTCCCTCTCGCCTTCCTCTACCTCGTCGCGATCGCCGTCTGCCTCTGTTTTTGTCACTGTCTGCCTCCGTCTTTTTCGCGGTCTTCCGCCTCCGTCTGCCGCCGTATGCATACTTGATTGTTATTTGGATAAAATTGAAAACAGTCTAATTAATGTGTCTGATTCTTTTTTTTAAAAAAAAAAAAATTGAGTTTACCTTCCAAATAGCAATCTAATTGAGTTTGTTTATTTTATGTTGTTCTTATAAAATTGTTCCCCATGACTAGTGCAGAAAATAAATCTGCTGAGAAGAAGTTAGAAGAAATCACAAGGCTCTCTGTGATCTGGCTCGATCTGTGTGTGCAGTTCAAGTAAACCCTTCTCTCCACTCTCTCTTTCTTTTCGTGTGTGTTTCTTTGCTTTTGTTCTTTCTATATTTGTTTTAGAAATTATGAGCATTCAGACTTTTAGAAACTGTGGATCCTTAGCAGAGTATGATTCAATCACAGTCTTTGCCTAGAAGACGTTTTCAGAGTATGAACTCTTTTCATTCACAGTCTTTTGTTTTAAGACTTTTGGAAGCAGTAGGTACTTAGCAGAGTATGAACTGTTTTCAATCACATTCTTTGTCTTAAGAATTTTTATAAGCCGTTGGTACTGATCAGAGTATGAACTCTTTTCAATCATAGTCTTTGCCTTAATCTGTGGGTGCTTAATTAAGGAGTCTTTTCAGATTACTTAACAGAGTATGAACTCTTCGTAAGAAAATTATTTCCTTAAGCCATGGGTGCTTAGTTAAGGAATATTTTCAATCATAGTCTTTTCAGTTTACTTAGCAAAGTATGAACTCTTTTCAATCATAGTCTTCTTGTTAAAGATTTTTTTAGAAGCCGCGGGTAATTCTATTATCAAGAATCAGATGTTTCCCTCTTTATCATGCCACTCTACCGTCGTATCAAAATTGTTCCTGTTGATTTAATGTCTTCGGTCTCAAAATTTCCCATTATTCAGAATTTAATTTGGTGACCAGACTCTGTGCTGCGATTTTCTTCTCCGACCAAACCTCACACCGTCTCAGGTTCTATCCATATATATTCATGACTTGCTCAATCTTTTTAGACTTTAATTGTCGTTAACCATATTGGAAATTGAAACTTGTTGGTGAAAAATTCTGCTACCAAAGTATTTTTTGATTGCATGTGATCTGAATCTCGATTATAGCTTGAGTTTTTTTTTATGTTGTTCTTATTGGATTTGGCTCGTTTATTTTATGATTTTGTAGGTTTTCTGTTTTTTTCAGTCGCATGATGTAGGTGATTATTGTGTTGTTTGATGTCTATCTATTTAGATTTTCAGTCGATTTCACAAAGCTCATAGTGTTTCATGTGTAGCTGTTTTGATTTACATGGCTTATTGCTCCCGGTTTCTTGACATTTTGGTTTATTTATTTCTTATTTCAGGTATGACATCAGAGTTTCCCAAACTTCAGTTACAACCACTGGAGGCACATCAAGTAACAAAGATCAACAACAACTGTCGCATGTCCATTGTGGATAAATTGGCAAAGCATCTTCCAACGGAGCTGAATGAGATCAAGAAAGATGCTGTCTTTGGTCCGATTCTGTCAATTCATACAAATGGCCTCTCTTACTCTGCAAGGTTGATACAGAGTTTCTTGTGTAGGCAGTTGGTGACAGCGAAAAAATATGAGATGTGGTTTGTGTTTGCAAGGAGGCCACTACGATTTTTGCTTCAGGAGTTTCACGCTGTCACTGGTCTAAATGTGGTAGATGATGCTAATGGTCAGTGTGATTTGGAACAGTGGGATGATGATGGTGGTTTTCGGAGTCGGCTGCTGAATAGAGATGAGCATCTCTACCTTGACAAGATCTGGACCAAGTACATGCCTGTCGCTAACAAGTGGTCATGTGAAGATAGAATAAGGTTAGCTTACCGTTGTGTGATTGTGGGTATCGTTGTTGCTAGGGG
>KE155525.1:240401-256258 GCA_000411075.1 Sisymbrium irio
CTTCATTCGTATATGTGGGGTCTGAAAGCCTATGAAGTCCTTTTCGACTCCTTATTTAAAGTTTGAGACAAATTTTTAACTGGAGGGAAGCCGAAGACACAAACGTATGTTCTAGATGGGTTCTCGTATACATTCTAGATTTGGATAATGGAAGCCATTCCGGTCCTTGGAGATTTGTTGGGACAGAGGCTCAATAAAGATATTGTGGAAGGTCGTCCTAGATGCTCTAACTGGAAAGGAGCTGCGAAAGTTTATTTTGAAGAGATGATTCAGTTAGAACAGACATTCGAATTCAAAGGTTAGTAGTACATTTAAATCTCATTTACATACTAGTTAACATGATCGTAAACATCTTCTTCAGCAGATTTTTCATGGCTTCCTATAATGCATCTTCCATCTTCGTTTCCATACCGTGGACAGACATATTCAGAAGCTCCATATGCTTGGCTGAAATTTGTTTGAGTTGCTCTTCCAGATTAACAGTTTTACAACATAAGGAGTCGATTTCGTTGAACAAAGCATCATCAATCCACATGAAAATGTGGTTGTCATTCTTCAACTAAAAATTCAAAACAATAAATTAAACCATAATATAATCCCAAAAAATATTGGAATCAATGGGTCCAGTGTTCATATATTTACCTTCTCTCTGACTGCAAAACCACATCGAAAGTACATTCTATATGGTTTTTTTTTTCTGATTTGGACATCTTCGACACAATCAGTTCTCCACACCAACATTTTTTGAAGAACTGATGACTCTGTAACTTGATATTGCACTCGACCGTCCGGTTGAAGCTCCTGATTAGTTGCTCATACTCGCGTTTGGATCTTAGAGTGGGTGAAAGTTTTAGTCGATAGAACTGCAACAAATGTAGATTAACAGGGTTTTTATGAGGTCTTCTAAACTTTAGGGTTGTGAATACCGATTGTGGAAAAAAAAATACCGACCGGTCTGATATTAGTATGTCGATAAACCGACCGGTCTGATTTTATTTAAAATATAAAATTTCTATCGAAATTTTTTTACTCACCAGGAATCTAACCTATGACACCTCGTTCCAAATTTAATATCTGCGAAAGAACCATTTATGCTTTATATTTCTTGTCGATTTCTTGTTCCTAAAGTTTTACTATGTTTCTAGGTCATGTAAGTGTTTATAAATGTATCACTTTTTAATTATGTAGAAAACCAGGATGGAATTGACCATCCTTGAGACAGAGGCTGATAGGTTTCCAGGCCTCATGAACCAATAGGGGAAATGAATAGAAATTTTTAGGGTCCAAGTTAACATGGAGCACCCCGGTTTCAAGCCTACCAATTCTCGATTCAGACTAAATGTTACACGCAACAAAAAAAATCAAATTGATCCACTCAACGATCATCATTACATGAAATTCATAAATATCAATGAGATCCCTCACATGAGAAACATAAACTTCCTCATCGATATAATGGGAGTGGTCTTCAACACACAGACCCATTTCGATAACCCTGAATGACCAAAGATGGTGTTTTACATAAGGGACAATATGTAAGTACAAAATTTTGTTCTTCATAATTTGTTTCCGTAAGAAATTAATATTTTTTCTTCACAAATATTGTTTTATGAATTAATAGTGAGAGTGAGATAAATTGCGTGGCAACTGGATCCCAAGCTTACGCATTCCGGGAGGGTTTAGAAAATAGGAGGGGACGTGGAGAGGTGATAGTTGTCCTAAAGATGTGGATGATCTACAGGACCATATGTAAATGTATAATAGTATGTGTTTTTTTAAAAAAAAATCATGCATCTTTTTGAAACAAATTTTTTGCGCAGGTTACTTTGCTGACGATCGTTGACTACAAAGCGAGATTGGATTATCTGAATTCATGTTTAATCCACGCGTGCCGAATGTGGAACAATTCAGGCAGTACCTTCTAAACAGTGACCCTTACGTTCAGAGGCATGGGCTATCAGTCCATTGTAAAACCGTGTTTTATTTGTATTTTGGTAATCTCGTTTGTTTTTTCTGTTGCTATCATAAAACTTGATGATCGTTTAATAATACGTTTAATAATCCGTTGTATGGTTGCAGGATGTTTTTACTTTCAGTTAAGTTTAAATGTTTCAATAACTTGCTTTTATTTGAGAATTGAGTACGCCAAGAAAAACAGAGTTTAATCCAAATACACCAACAGAATTGTAGGATGACACTACCTTAATCTAAATCGAAAAAGAAAACAAATACGAATCAGCTGTGGTTATATTGCTACATCACAGCTTGCCCTGTTGTGTCCAGTAGTACCACACCGACCACACTTGTGCATTTTAAGTCCTTCTCTTCCTTGTTTTTATATCTTGTCTTCCACGGACTCAAATCTTCTTTTCCTTCTCCTACCAACTTGCCTTCTTGTTTCTGGAGGGAGAAATTTGTCATCTTCTAGTGCAACTGCAACGTCCCAATCTGCCTATGGAACATTAACTGAATCAATACATTCTTCATACGCTTTTTTCCTTGCTCTTGTGGTATACAATTCATTTGTGAATCGGTGTACTTCCATTCTTTGGAAAAAATTGCTGGAGTAGCATGTCTGCAAGGAATTTTACCTAATTCATACTTACCACATGTACTGCTTCTGGTTTCCAAATCAAAAAGGCAGTCATATCTGTCTCCTTTAACTAAAAAACGACAATGGTTTACTGGAGTCACCTGAAATCCGTGAGCCTTTACAATCCTTCTATCAACCTTGTTCTCAACATCAAGAGTTAGAGGATCCTTTTGCTTTGAGCTTAAACGCTTACGCTCATAAAACCATCTGGTTAACATTTCTATTATACTATCTAGCAAAGGAATCACATGATACTCTGTAGCTGATCTCAGCGCAGAATTTATGGTCTCTGCAGGGTTATTGGTCCTGATATCAAACCTGAATCTAGGGAATAGACAACGAGTCGACTTACTCACATCAGCTTCATGAAGATAGGTTCCAACAGCAGGAGACATTCTGGAAACGAGTCCAAATGTAGTCTGAAAATCGATAAGTCTATAGGCTCTTGAAACTTTTTTAACCAATGCATATACACCCTTTTTCTTGAAATATGTCACCACATTATTCAACAATGATGGATGCATATTCCGTGTTTTGCTGAAGGGTACACGCTTGCAAGACTTTTCGTAATGGAGGAATTCCTGTCTGACACAAAAGCTAACCCTTTCTCATCAGCAATTAACACCTTCAGTTGCATTAAAAACCATGCCCATGAACTATCATTCTCTGAATCAACAACGCCAAATGCAATAGGATACAAATTGGAGTTACCATCTACAGCTGTGGCTATGAGTAAAACTCCTTTGTACTTATTTTTCAGAAAAGTTCCATCAACTACAATCACCCTCCAGATAGCATTGTAGAAACATCTAATAGATTGAACAAATGAAAGAAATAGATACTTGAAGTTACCATCTGAATCAGTTTCGTAATGAGTGTGGCTACCAGGATTAGATTCCTTCAGTAAATGCAAATATGTTGGTATTTTACCATAACTTTCTCCTGGTATGCCTCTAACAGCAGCCACTGCATGCTCACGAGACTCCCAAGCCTAAAAATAACTGATTTCATAACGATGTTCTTGACACATAAACTGTATAATTTCAGCTGGTCGTGGCCCTTCCTTGACAACCTCATATTTATGCTTGATCAGATTTCCTATTGTCTTCGCAGAAGCTGTTCTTCTGAATCCAATTTTCTGTGAATGAGGACAGGTATGCAGAGACACAATCTTAGTTATTATGAAATAGGATGATCCTGGTAAAGATGATGCACAGAGAACCCAACTGCATTGTTTATCTTTGCATTGAATATACCACTTTGACGGCTCAGATCTGACAACCTTGTAGTCGAAGTTAAACTTCATTGTGGAAATTTAAGCGTTGCCTGCAACTCTTTTTACTCTGGAAAAGTTGCCCCTTCTTCATAGAAATCGTTTTCGAAAACCGTCCATTATTTCCAATTTGTTCTTTGGTTTCAGAATACAATCCATCATCCACACAATCACCCTCAGTGCGAACATCATTGTCGTTGGTTTTGCCGTGACCACTCATAACAGTTACTGGTTTCACAAATTCTGCAGATGATGATGTACTGCAATTGACTCTGCTCTGTGTATGCTCTAGGGTGGATAAAAAAGTCACACATAGAACTAATGATGAACCCTTCTGTGCACACCCTAGAAAATTTTGAAGCTGTCGATTGTTGGAAATAACAACAGGGACAACGCTTAACTCCATCATATCTCTTGTTAGATAAATGAAATCGGACATTTTGAACTGTGTGGTCCATTCCATAATCCTCTGCAACAATTATTTGCAACTCAGCAAAAGTAGTGTTACAATCCAAACAAACCATTCTCCCTTGTTTTTGTTCATCTACCACAAATTTTCACTTGTTTTTAACACTAGTTTTCCAGAAACCACAAGAAACATAGGTTTGTATGATTCTTGACCTAGAAAACGCGAAACTGTATGTAGGGAAGATGATGCATAAATAGTTACAACTGTAGGTCTATTTTTTGGGTATTTTTGTTTTTTTTTTTAATTTTAAAAAAATCATGGAAAAATATTACCATATATTGTGTCTAGATTTTCTGTAGATTTTGAAGAATATCCAGTTAGAAGATTTCAATTTTTTAGATTATGAATTCTAACCATAGATAGAACAACGACTATTAGGTAGAATATACATCCTAGCCAAAGTTAGAACATAGAGAAGTGGCTAGAATATAACTTATATTAGCGGTTAGAACAAAGAGTAATGAATAAAATAGGACGAAACATATTCTGAATAAGTTAGAACAAAGACCAAACGATAGAATATGAATTCTAAACTCAGTTAAAACATAAAATAAATGTTAGACTAAATCGACACGTATTCTAACTTTGTTAAAACATAGACAAAATAATAGAATATATATTTTAGCCAAGTCATAACATAGACAAATTAAGAATATATATTCTATTGTTGAATAGAATACAATATAACTGATAGAATAGAACGGATTCATTCTAAGGTAACATAGAATGTTAACAAAAACCAGAACTTACATTCTAGTTTAGATAGAACGAATATTAACTTAAATCGAAAATAATTTTATTAAATCATTTGTTTCCAAAAATAAAATAGAAAAATATTAATAAACGAATATCTTTTTCATTTTTATATTTTCCCGATTTTGAAATATTTTTCTGATAGTTATTTGATTTTTCCGAAAATGTAAATATGAGCAAATTCGTCCAAGATGACCGAAAATATGTGAAAGTATAATGTGATAATTTGACCTTTAATCTAGAATATTTAGCCAAATTTTCCAAATTTCAATCCGATCAAAAAAAAAAATTATTTAGAGTGTCTAATCTGGATTACTCCCATTTATTTTGAATTTTATCATTGAAATGATACTACGGAGTGTCTCAGTATTTAATTTCACATGATGTAATCTGGAAATATTGGATAAAAATCTCTGATTATTTTGTTATTTTAGTTGATATAAAGTATGATAATGAAATCTCTCGAGCGAGCAAAATAAATACGATTGATTAACTCCAAAAATCATATTATAAGATGTCATACAATAATACAAAATAAAGAAATAAAATTTCATATGATCGTAATCATAATCTTGAAGCAATTAAAGATTAACAAGATTTCCCACAGTCACGAGAAATAACTGAATCAGAAGTCTTGTAGTCAAGAAAGGCAGACACAAAGTATTCGTTAGATTGATGAGTACAATAATAGGTACACATCTTCATGCAAATACGCCAATTATGAAGCTTTGGCATGCACCTATTAATGACACAATGTCTGATACACGAGTCTGTATTCACTGAACTATGCATTAACGATATACCTCCGTTAGACTTCTTTGAAGAGATCTTTGCACCATCCAAGCACCATGTCACATTCATTAACATAGCAACCACTATCATCAATATTATCACACTCTCGCTTATTCGTTTTGCACCCATTTGGTTTATTTCAAAGGTTCTTGACTGACCCTTTTTTTTTTGGCTTGAAGAAAGTATGATTGGATGCTGGTTTGCATCAACGAGATTTTTAAGAGAATATATAAGTTTTTTTTGTAGTTCTGGTTTCCTATATTTAGTTTTAAAGTTGTCATTTGCATTTTTTAGGTTTCTTTGACCTTTATTTTTATCTATGAGTAACAAATCTTAAGTATAGTGTTTCTTTGCTTTTAATTGCATAATAAGACCGGTAACAGAAAGTTCTCCTAATTTATAAAAAAATTATAATCATAATTCATAATATGACTGTAATCCATTTGGTTAGGTCTTTGCTGGAACCTATATTAAGTTGTCTACTCATATCAATTAAAAACACAGTGTAAAATTTGTTGATTCGCACCGGTATACATACGACTTTTGATGTTTCTATATATATTTAGGTGATCAGTACATATGAATTTTTTTTCAAAGTTCATGTCTATTTCTGTCTGGTAATTCTCGTCTTTTTTATTATGATACTTTTTTAAACATAATTTAAAAAAAAGGAAATACAAAAAATATTTAGGTTGATAGTCAAAACCAAAATTTTTTTTTTTATATTTGTGTACAATACATTAACAGTGTTAGGAATATTCATATTACCTATTATACTTATATCAGATTTTATACATTATTATAAATAGCAGAAAATAATTATGAAGACTTAAAACTCATATATATATATATATGTATTTATTTTACACGATTAATAAAAAAGAAATCCTAAATAGAAAATGTTCATCTCGATTACTTTCTTTCCTTAAACGATTTAAAGCTTTTTCGTTTTATTATTCGTGATTCTACAATATGTTTCAGTAAAGTATAAAATAAAATATATTAGTTTTGACAGAATAGTATATTCCATTTAGCTGATCTCATGATTAAATAAAAATCTTCTTTAATGTTTTATTTCTTGAATTCATCTTAGAGAAGCTACTCTGTAATTAATCTTTTCTGCACTTTTAAATTTAGTTATATCCACCAGCTCATGTAGATTATATTACCATGAAGACTTTAATTAGGAGAAGACAGTTTCAATCCTTAAATCTCAAGCTTAATATAACAGTTATGTAGGTTTTTTTTGTCACTTCCAAACAAGTTGGAACAAAACAATTAATTTTTACAAATTAACATATTGTATAAAATTCATTAAAAAGAAAGAGTTCATATATGTCTAAATACATATTTTTGTAAGACCATGTACAAAGGAGTTATTTAATCTAAATTTCAACAGTTTAATATTTACAATGATGGTGTTGGAAAAATGGAAAAGCTTACGTGTATTAAAATGAGTCGAACTGAACCAGTTGAATACCAAATTTTTGGGGCCCACACACTACCAATATCAGCGTTTTAAAGCGCACGTGCTCCATTTTTTTGCCAAAAAATAAAAATTTAAGAGATAAAGACAAGTGTTATTTGAGATTTCGAGATTTATTTTTCATCTTATCTTTTGAAAATCAATTATTATATATAAAAATAATTTTATAAAAAAATAATTTTTATATCAAAATTCATCATTTTTCAAACTCTATAAAATGAAACTTGGTTCATTTTATTTAGACACAACAAAAAATTTCATTTCTACAACAATTTCTAATTAAATTTGTATATTTCTTTAAAAAATTCATTTGAAATGGATACAAATAACAATCCTAACCAAAATTCTACTAATTATCTTTTTCCCTTTCCAAATCTCAACATTATCAAAACCCATATTTCAACAAATCCCAAAATATCCCAAACTATGGTTTTCCACCAAATTTTTCCATTCCGTCATCTATTCCAAACTTTAATCCATATTATGGATCGATGATGTCATATTCATCTCAACCACCTCCTTATTTTTCTACTCCAATGGGTAATGAAAATGGTCAAGATGTTAGAGCAATTGAATTTCTTGGATTTTCTACACAAATGACTCTTGGAGAGATGAGCGGTGCTAATGAAGCCATTCCAAATACAAAAGATTCAACATCTACTCGCCGGTCACAATTTATTTGGAAATTAATGATTTCAAGTTAACTCACGATCTATTTCAAAATTTTTAGTGGTTTCAAGTTGTTTTAGTCTTGTTATATGTTTGAATGTGTTTTATCTTTTCATCCAATAATGTATGTTTGTTCTTTTCCACTTTAATGTTGGCATGTGTTTTTTATGTGTTCCATCACATTATGTAATAAAGCTTGTTTGTCATTACATTCAATAATATTTTTTTGTCAGTATTCCATTATTTTCCGAAAATGAAATCCTTATCTTTGATTTCAGCCACATGATTTTTGTTCAAGTTGTTATCTTATATTTCCCTTTTAGATATCAACCACACGATTTTTTATAAATGTGATACATTCTTCCATTGATGAACCAATATCACAAATCTCATCTTACTAAAAACAAATTGATGGATCCTTCAGACTTTCCTTTTGATAGCAAAGCTTACAAAAGACGATTTGAAATTGAAGAGAGGTATATCTTCAACCGATTTGAAGAGCGTCGAAAAAAAATCGAGAAAGAGTACTATCCACGCCGTAACAAGAGAAAATACTTGAAAAGAGATCATGTAGCAGCAAACTAAAGACTCATTGACGACTACTTTGCCGATCAACCTACATATGATGCAATGTTCTGTCGACGATTCCAGATGCGAAAACATGTTTTTCTTCGAATTGATGCAGCCAATAAATAAGGTATATCTCAACTAGCAAAATGTAGCACATCTATTCGAATGTTAGCATATGGTATGACGGCAGATGCAGTCGATGAATACATCAAAATTGGAGGTACGAAAACATTGGAGTGCTTGCGTAGATTTTGTAAGGGAATCATACGATTGTATGAAAAAGTGTATCTGAGAGCTCTAATTCAAGATGACCTCCAAATAATTTTGCATGTCAGCGAGATGCGGGGGTTTCCAGGGATGATTGGAAGTATCAATTGCATGCATCGGGAATGGAAAAATTGCCCTACAGCATGGGAAGATCAATTTACTCGTGGAGATAAGGGAACCACCACTTTTATTCTTGAAGCAGTTGCATCTCATGATCTTTGAATATGGCATGCCTTTTTTGGGTGTTCGGGCACATTGAACGATATCAATGTTCTAGACCGTTCACCGGTATTCGATGATGTTGAACAAGGAAATACTCCAAGAGTCAACTTCTACATGAACCAACGACTGTATGATATGTCATACTATCTAACTGATGGTATCTATCCTTCTTATCCAACTTTCTTCAAATCAATTCGTCTTCCTCAAAGTGAACCAGACAAGTTATTTTCACAACACCAAGAAGGATGTCAGAAGGACAACGAACGTGCATTTGAAGTGTTACAAGCTCGATTTAAAATCATTCGCGAACCAGCTCGCTTGTGGGACATAGACGATTTGGCTATCATTATGCGGTCATGTATCATATGCATAATATTATTGTTGAGGATGAGCGAGATACATATGCAAAACAATGGACCGATTATGATCAATCTGAGGCAAGTGGATCTAGTGCACCACAACCATTCTCGACTGAGGTGTTACCTGCATTTGCTAATCATTTGCGTGCTAGATCTGAATTACGTGATTCAAATGTCCATCATGAATTGCAAGCAGATTTAATGAAACAAATATGGGCAAAATTTGGCATCTTTCAAGGCTAAAGAGATTTTTAAGTATTTGTGTGTGATTTAAGACATTTATTATTATAATTTGAGTTTATTGTATTAATAATGTTATGTGTGTTTTATTAGTTCTGTTATGTGCTTGTATTTTTTATCGTATTTGAAATTTATGTAATTATATTTGTTTCAATAATAAATATTTTTATTTTTGTTATATAAAAATATTACTTAGAAAAATAAAATAAAAAAAGAATTCAAAATTGTTAGAATAAATAGTGTAACTTTTATTTTTTTTAAATTTTAATTTAATTTCAGTTAATATTATAAATTTAGTCACAGAATTGTATAAAAAAATAAGAATAAAAAATAAATGTAGTGGAGTATGGTGTTGAATTCTATTAAATAAAACTATTAGAGTAGTTGAAATTGAATGAGATGTTGAATGATTATGTGGAAGAGAGAGAATATGAGGTGATGTGTTAAAAGTTGAGGTGAAAGGTGTTGAATTATCATACTATTTTTCATGGTCTAACGTTTTATATTATGTCATATTGGGCTATTTTAGAAAAATTTATAACTCAAATGTAGATTGCAATTACACCAAACCAAACACATCTGTTTTACAAGCTCATGCGTGGAAGGTATAAATCACCAAAAAAAAAAGAATTTTGTGATGTCAATTGCCGAAGACAAATAAACTCAACTACATATATGGAGATTGAGTGTGATAACTATTTTTTACCTTGTAGAAGAATCCTCCAACCACACCTTTTTATATGTTTACTGGCAATTCAAACATGAGTGTTAACTTCTACTTTATACTATAGATGTTTTCCCATGGATGCATCGATACCAACTTCTACTTCCTATTCTAGACGAAATCATATTTCAAAGATCCCAACAGAGATGAAAATCTCTATCCATAGAACATTTAGTTCGTTTGGAAAGCATAAAACAAGAACCTCTTCTCAAGAATTTTTTGAGAACCAATAATAGTGTATGTCATACAAAAAATAATTGATATATTTGGCATAAAGAAAATTTCTACATCACCCAACTAATACTTTTAGAAAGTTCCCTTTATCACAAGATATACTTAAGGAATATTTGTTCATAAATAGATTTTGACATCATATTTCGAATTTTGGATTGGTTGTAGTTAGTTTTTTCGGTTGATACAAATTAACTATCATATTGATATAAATTTTGGTATATTTCAGTTGATATATTTTTGGTTTTCGGTTTATGTGGTATTATACTAAAACCCATGAAAAAATTAGGAGTTATTTTATGAACTGAAATTATATGTTTAAAAATCTAATTTATACTAAAAAATAAAATACTGATATTATTATTTTAATTCTTAAATAAATAATATTTATAAAAAAATATACTTTGATTAAAATTTATCAAACTAAATTAAAATAAAATAAATATTAATTTTAATGAAATAAATATTAGGCGTTACAAAAAGACATAAATATCAAGATTATATCAACAAATCATTTATTGGTTAAATATTTTACGTATAAATATATTACTACATATTTTTAACCGGATTTTGTTAAATTTACTCAATTTCAACCAAACAATATCAATATACTATGGTTTCAGAAAATAAAAGAACATACATTCAGATTATTCAGGATTATCAAAATCAAACTATATTTTTTTTCAATTTCAGTTCAGCATAGATTAATTCAATTGAGGTGTATAAAATTAAACAATCTAATAATAATAACTACCAAACGAGTAATGAATAGATTTGGCTAGTATCCAATGGAAACTTGTACCATCTTAGATTCAAAAACTGACCTTGGCATCCCTTACACCTTGCACACAAAACTTGAAGCAATTATGCATTTTACAACACAAAAAATTTATTCTTCACAATTGACTTTCAAGATCTCATAAACAATGATTGAACAAAGGAAGTGCCTAAGTTTTCTCTACAGAAGTAAAGAGTTCTCCTTAATTATAAACACTTTTATTTTTGTTCTTTATCTTTGATCCCATGTTTTTAATTATAACGATATATTCATAATTATAACAAATTTCTGAACATCACACATAACAACACAATTATAACGATGTATCCATTACACACATTTCGTTATATCATCAAAGTTATTATTATAAAACCACTGTAAATATCACACCTACCACCCACACAAATTTCCCACAAATCATAAACAAAAAAAGATATTATAAGTTAATTTTTTTTCTTAAAACTCCAAAAATATATGATATACAAACATGAAGATGCAACATAAACATAATAGTAAATATAAAGGTGAATTTGCAAAGTAGGGTATTTTTAAGTTTTTATTTGGGAAATGAGTGAGCACGAGTTTTAATTTGCGAAACGGGCACTGACAGATGTACATAATTTCTGTGTTCCGATTTTTCCGTTATCTCTTAGAGAGATAGACACAAACATTTGAGGCGCATAATAAATTGCAGCCACAAGTGTGGCGCGTGAGAAGCATGACACGTTCGAAAAGTACCCGATTTTAGTGTTGTGTACGCTCGAAGAAGGTAAAAATGTAGTAAGTTTTGTGGGCCGAAAATGAATAGTGTTAGATGGACCAAAATTATAAGTAGTTTTGGTCCAAAATTGTAGATAGTTTTGGGTAACTATTTGTAAGTATTGGTAACCATTGTAAATATTTTGGGCCATATTTTGTAGGCAGTCTGGGCAGGAGAATTTTTAGGGATATTTTGGCGCCAGTTCCGTTTTGTTGAGATGGCAAAATTAGGGTAAGAAAATGTGGTAATTAGTGGATGAGGTTAAAAGCAGTAAAATCGAAAGAGCTGAAGAACTTCGTTGATGGTGCACAAGTGTAAGCAAACGTCCGGGGTAATGGAGAAAAGGAAAGGAAAATTGTACGAATGCAAAGAACAGAACGAAGGTATATTAGTTCGATCCTCTCTGTACACCATTATTTTACAAATATTTTACCATTATTCTACCATTATTTTGTGGGTAATTATAGAGAAAATTGTCGATGTGTAGAAATGGTAAATGAAAATTTTGGGTGTGCAGGTTTAATTGATGGTAGTGATGGTTGGACGGTAGTGATGGTAGGGCGATGGATAGTTTATACAATTGGGGTTTGGAACTTTAAGATAGAAAAATCTCGGATGGGAAAGGCTATTAACTATGGCAAGTTTAGTTTGGCAGATGGAATGAGAGTTCAAAGTGCGGATGAATATGGACTAGAGACAAGAGTGGTTAACACGGAAATGTGTTACTGGATGGAGGATGCACTAACTGAACTGAATGGAAATGGATCTGCGCCAGTTGAAATAGTAAGCACAAGGAAATTAAGGGTGTTTAAGGTGTTTCATAAACATGAGAAGCCAATGAACATTTTCATAACTATTAGAGAGATGGTTGGAAGCAAAATGCATATATTAGGTCCGAGGGAGGATGTTGTTTCAGCCATTAAAAGTGGGATAGTGAATAGTTCGGCTATTACAAGTTCGGCATCACAAATTCTGCCTTTACAAGTGGAACAATCACCTTGGTAGAGAAAGATGATGATGAGGATGACAATGCGATTCTGTTGAGGTACATAGAGGAGGTAGAAGAAGCATTGAAACGAGATGAGGAGGAAAAGGCCGCAGCTTTGAAACGGGACGAATGAAGCAAAGGAGTTCAGAATGGAGAAGATTTTGAACTAGTCGGCGAAGATGATGATTGTGATTCAGAGGATTACGATTACGATTATTGGCATGAATTTGTGTTGATGGACGAGAAGGAGGATGGGGGACAGGATGAAAATGATAAAGGTGGTAATTGTGGTGGAGTGGGACAATCAGGTGGAAGTGGTGTTGGAGATGGGTTAGGAGAATCATTCGTACTTTGTAGAGGAGGAGGTACAGGGAAAAGGCAATACGGGGGAAGCAGTGGTGGAGAAAATAGGAAACGTTGTGAGGCTTCTGTTGATTACGAAAGAGAAGATTGTTCCCAAAGAAGTGTATGTGGTTTCATTTAGGAGATGGAGAAATACTATTCCAAACGCCTCCAAAAACGAAAGAAAAAAACAACGAAAAAGGAAAAAAACAACCGGCGAGCTGTGAAGATGATGATTTCGTTGATCTTCCCCCGTCCCAAGTAAGAAAGCCTGATAACAGAGGGTCGACATTGATGAAATGTATTGGTGCGAGCGAAATTTATGGGTTCGAGGATGTAATAGGAATGTTTAACAATGTGGGAGCCAGTAGTAGTTATAATTTAGATGACATTGATCTAACTAATAAGGATGGTGAAATGTACTTAGGGAAACGATTCAAGAACAAGGAAGCATTTAAAATTGCAATGGCAATTTATGCACTGAAAAAGGTGTTTTGGTTTAAATTTCACTGGCATGGGAAGGATTACACTGTCGCAAAATGCTATTCCAAACGATGTAATTTCATTGTGAGGGGGAATCAAGTGGGAGACTTGGAGTTATATGAAGTGTGGAAAGCCAATCTCACACATATATGTAGCGCTGATATAATAGGTGGGTACAAAAAAAATTGAACATCCAAAGTCATAGCGGCTTTAATGAGATCAAAGTACGAAAGGCAAATAGCAGGATCACGTGCGTATGAGATCCCCGAGATTCTTTGAACCGAGTTTAAGCTGACGGCGATGTACTGGAAGTGCTGGAAAGGAAAAGAGTTAGCAATCGACTTAGCTCATGGAACAGAGGAGAGCTCATACAAATTACTTCTTGTATACTTTCATGTGGTTAAGATGGCTAATCCCTGGTCTATTTTGCCACATCGAAACCTAAGTGGACGATAAAGGTAGGACAATGTTTAAGTTCTCATTTATGGCTTTGAAATCCTGCATTGACGGAGAAAAATTTGAGAAAAGTTGTTGTAGTGGAAGGTTGCCACCTTTAAGGGAAGTACAAAGGGTGTCTTCTAACAGCCAATGGACAAGATGCAGATTTTCATGTGTTCCCGATTGCATTTATCATCGTAAACAGTGAGAATGACGAGTCGTGGAAATGGTTTTTCGAGAAATTATTGACAATCATTAAAGACAACTCAGATTTACCTTTGATTTCAGATAGATGTCCTTCAATCTATAGCGCCAAAGATGCATGGTATCCAGTTGCACACCATGAGGCATGCCTTGAACACATAAAGAGAAATGTTAAGTCAAAGTTCAAAAAGAGAGGTTAGAAGGATATTGTGAGTAAAGCAGGAGAAGTTTCAAGATTTCACAGTTTAAGAAAATATATCAGGGAGGACATACCTCTGGAACATTGGAAAAGATTGCATTGCAAAGGACATATGTATAATCTCATGACTTCTAACATAGCCAAGTCACTTAACAATGCTCTGGTTCCAGCGAGAGACAGTCCCGTGGTAGCGTCGTTTGAATTCATCCGCCAGATGCTTAGTAGGTGGTTTGAGGATAGAGGAAAGAAGAGTTAAGATATGTAATTTGGAAAGTGATGTTCTAGATGAGGTTGACAACAGCTGAAGAACGAGTTGAGTAAATCCACTGGCTTTGCAGTCTTAGCATTGAGGCCATTTGATTTCAAGGTTAAATCTAAAGGAGGGTCATACATATATCACGTTAGCTTAAAGAAGCGTACATGTTCTTGCCGTGAATTCCAGATGGTGGGAATACTCTGTCGCCAAGCAATTGCAGCTGCAACTTTCAGGGGGTTGGAATACATAAAAGAATCTTATTATCTGTTTAGAGTGCGAAAAAGAAGAAACCAAATAAGTGTGGAAGTTGTGGGCAACATGTACACAATTCTCCGAAATATAACAATCCGTTGTCATGATATTTTACCTATCTTCATATATTATGTTAACTTATTTTTGGTATACCAAATCCTCTGCGGATTTTAGCATGGGGGAAAAGAGATTTGTACATTTGGCGACTCCTATTATGTTTTAATTCTACCCCTACTCATATTAATCTATCTTATATATAAAAGTTTATATCAAAATTTGGGATGAGAAGGTGTACGGGGTATTTGGGCTATTTACGTTCACATTGGAATATTACAAAGTTGAACGGGGTAATTTGCCTAATTAATGAACAACATCGAATCAAATTATGTAAATGTAGGAACCTTTAAGTTTACATTGAAGGGTATTCGTATACTATTGGGCTGTTCGAACACACATAATAAGTAGAACGTTTGAGTTAGAATTTATGATATATATATATATATATATAT